>OY992887.1:23209376-23376876 GCA_963921405.1 Cepaea hortensis | reverse complement strand
AGATTCTTGCATTCACTTCATCATCAATTGTGGCAGTTTGTGACACAGTGCTGCCAAGATAGGTGAATTTGTCCACAACACTTAGTCTATGACGGTTCACCTTGATATTCGGCACGGTGTTGATTATTTCCTGGAGCTGGCTGGTACACAACTACAGTCTTCTCCAAGTTGATATTGAGCCGAAAGTTGGCACAGGCATGTGAGAAAGCTGAAACATTGTGTTGCATGTCTGCCTCTGAGTTGGCATATAGAGCGCAATCATCAGCAAACTGCAGTTCTCTGACTGTGTCGCTGCTGGTTTTGGTTTTGGCTTGTCTTCTGAGATTGAACAACTTTCCATCCATGCGGTAGTTGATGTCTATTCCAATATCACTGTTCTCGAAGGCATTCGTCAGCATAGCTGAAAACATAAGATTAATTAATAACATTAATATTTCCAGCTTTCAGCCGTCATTTCTACTCATCGTGCTTGCTCTTTCATCGTTTTCTTCCCCATTTCGCCTCACCATCAGTCTGTGTAATTCATCTGCTTCTGCTGCTGTTTCTCTTCTTCCTTCTTTTTCTCTCCTCTTCCTCTTCGCCTCCTTCTCCCATTCCATCTTGTCATCGTGCTTGCTCTTTCATCGTTTTCTTCGCTAGTCCACATCACCATTAGACCTGTACAATTCTTTTCAGTCGCTATTCTCAATGTCTTTGAATGAATAATATGATAGTTTCCCCTTGGCTATAGTTTCCGAGAAATAAGATGATTTGGGATGCACATCAGCCACAGAGTGCTGGTTGGTTCATAAAACACGGGACTATCTCTGTACCCCCAGTATGCTACAATGGTACAGACATGGTGTTCGTTTACCTCTGTGACTTGCAGGAAGATGATCTGAGTTTCCGAGTACCTAAAGGCCAAACCATGGGCAGGACAGTCCAGACCAGAGCAGCAAGATTCAAGCTGTTCGACCCATCCAGGTTAAAGAATGTAGTTGTTGTTGTGGGTGTTGTTGTTGTTGTGATTCACATTGTTATTTTAATGTTATATACGTAATGTGAGCTTTCTTTTGAATCTACACGTCGTTCTGCTGCTGCGGCTACTCTTTCTTCTTCTTCTTTCTCATCCTGTCCTTCGTCTCCTCTTCCAATCCTCTTCGTCCACACCTCCACTTCTTCGTCTCCTCCTCCTCCTCCTCCTAATTCTTCTTCTTCTTCTTCTTCTTCTTCTTCTTCTTCTTCTTCTTCTTCTTCTTCTTCTTCTTCTTCTTCTTCTTCTTCTTCTTCTTCTTCTTCTTCTTCTTCTTCTTCTTCTTCTTCTTCTTCTTCTTTTCTCCTCCTCCTCCTCCTCTCTCCTCCTTCTTCTCTTCCTCCTCCTCCTCCGCCTCCTCCTCCGCCTCCTCCTCCTTCTTCTTCTTGCTGATATTGTTGTTGATGTTCTTCTTCCTTCACATTCACATTTCAATTTAAATTTAATCTAACGAAATCAGCAGTCATCCTTAGCTCATTGACATCCCCATACAGTTTATTCTCACATTGAGCTAACAAAGCACAAAACAGTGTTCGCTGTTCTGCATACGCTGGGCTCTGTAGGTACATACTGATAACATGTTATAAAACATATGTCAACAGAAAAACCAACTTCCAAATCCTGGACTCCATCTTTGCTGAGATTCCTGGGAAGGACAACTATGGCTCGAATCTGACAATAACAGCGTTTGCTGATGTCATGTATGACGTAGCTTTCACTGACAAGACCCATCTGCTGAATATGGGATACTACCATAGGTCGTACAAGACTCTGAAGACTGGGGCTGGCGGGATCACGGCAAGTTTTGTATTTGTGCTGATGTAATCAGTTGTTGAACAAATAAACGGGCTAACGGGATTATAGTATGATTTATAACTGTCTAGGTTAGTTTAGTCGACGGATCAACATCACGGCACACGGATGTAACCCATAAGTGCTCCGTTCTACTCCTAACTCAAGCCTGAGTCTGGAGAATCTCAGCTCAGTGCATGAACTTCCTAGCACCGGCAAGCTGCCTGACACCTTCCCTTGCCATGACAAAAGGGTGTCAAAAATCGTCTAAATTCTTCATGTTGTCACAATATGTTAGAATGTTTCCTCCTCTCATAATGCGGATAAACATCGATTAGCGCCTCTTTCTAGTTCAGTGGTACTCAACCGGTGGAGAATCTCTCTCTCTATCTCTCTCTCTCTCCCTCTCTCTCTCTCTCTCTCTCTCTCTCTCTCTCTCTCTCTCTCTCTCTCTCTCTCTCTCTCTCTCTCTCTCTGCCCCAAGGGGGAATTTTTGGATTTCTATCGGCGGATTTAAGATTATTTCAAGATCGCGTTAATACAAGAACTGATTACTTGATATTGTTTTTCCCTCTATACTTTACGGTTCTGTACTTCTCGCCCTTCTGAAATTCGTTTTATAACGTAAGTAGACCTAAACTCACGTTTTATGTAGATGTCTAGACTTGTTCTAGTATGTACTATCAAATTTAGGTTCCATGTTTACGTTTACTATGAGGGGGATGGGGTGGGGGAATTTATAGGGAGGAAATACGAAAAAGGGGGGGGTGGGGGGAGGGGGGGTTGACATTCTGAACATTTGCTGAAGGGGTGTATGGACCTTTGTTCTAGATCAGGGGTGGCCAACACGAGGCCCGCGGGCAGCATGCGGCCCGCCGGACGTCATGTTGCGGCCCACGGAGTGGGAAGCGATGATGTGGTCAAGGCTGTAGCACGCTTGCTTGTTTACTTTAATTAATTTTTAAAACAAATTTGGTGCGTGGCCCGGCAGAAAACATTTATGAAATTTGGCCCGCCTGCTGAAAAGATTGGCCACCCCTGTTCTAGATGTTTCTGTTAAGATGTCCTTGTGTCTTAGTCTTTGAAATATTACTAAAGTTGGCTGTCCCAAGATATTTTCAGAAGATTTCTGTAAAACCACATTACTAACTGTCCAGTATTCACAGTTGCCATGTGGCGACTGTTAAGGTCTTTTGGGGGTTATGACGTAGATGATAGACTGTTAACACAAAGTGTGGGCCGTGAACTGTCCTCGTGCTAACCCGGGGTTTTGTCACTAGAGCTCACTGGCTTAGCCGCTTGACTGGTTTTCTGAGCATGTCATGTATTTCTGTCTAGCTATTGTCTGTTTGAAGTTACGGACGCGGTTCGTGATCCCACAAACCCGCGTTCGAAACACAGCTGCGCGCAATCTGGCAGCAGACCGCGTTGCGCTGGATTTTTACGAAATGCTGGACGTTCAGAAAGCAATGGCAAACTACTGAATATAAAACTTGCCAAGACATCAACAACAGCAACAAATGCTGGTGTTGACTGCTACGTCATGTAAAGGATATGCAAATAACTCTAACTCTATAGTCTGTTTAGATTTGAGGTCTTTAACTCTTCACGTCTCGTCTTTCATCATAATGATTGGCGTCGCAGACAGCAGAGCACACACTCCAAAACTGCCCAAAATACAACATATCTAGGCAAACCTTCTGATCTAGAGAGACAACAGTGGATGATAAACTCTACGGACCGCTGAGTGAACTAAGAAAGCCAGTTAAATTCATACAAGAGACAACACTGCAGTTATAGACATATTTCAAGCGAACGAAAGTAGAAGAAGATATCATTGGCCTCAGTTCCGTAGTGAATCTATAGAATTGCAAGAAATGACATCTTAGGTCTCAGTCCCCAAGTGAATCCATAGAGAGACAAGAAATAATATCATAGGTCCCAGTTACAGAAATGAATCTATAGAGAGACAGGACACACTTATATCATAGGTTCCAGTCACTTGGTGAATCTGTAGAGAGACAAAGAAATGATATCATTAGTCCCAGTCCCAGGCATGAATCTATAGAGAGACAAAGAAATGATATCATTAGTCCCATTCCCAGGAATGAATCTACAGAGAGACAAAGAAATGTTATCATTAGTCCTATTCCCAGAAATGAATCTATAGAGAGATAAAGAAATGATATCATTAGTCCCAGTCCCAGGAATGAATCTGTAGAGAGACAAAGAAATGATATCATTAGTCCCATTCCCAGGAATGAATCTACAGAGAGACAAAGAAATGTTATCATTAGTCCCATTCCCAGAAATGAATCTACAGAGAGACAAAGAAATGATATCATTAGTCCCAGTCCCAGGAATGAATCTGTAGAGAGACAAAGAAATTATATCATTAGTCCCAGTCTCAGGAATGAATCTATAGAGAGACAAAGAAATTATATCATTAGTCCCAGGAATGAATCTATAAAGAGACAGGACATACTTATATCATAGGTTCCAGTCCCTTTGTGAATCTATAGAAAGACAAGAAATAAAAACTGAAGCTTAGTTAGTTAGTTAGTTAGTCGCAGTTCCAACTTCACAGCAACGGGTCGTCCCCATTATGCTCCATTCCTGAATTTTGCCTGTAGATTAGATTTCCCTATTGACAATTTCCCTCAACATCTGGCGAACCCACTCCAACTTCAGAGGTGCTTGTAATTAACGTCCCCAAGTCAAGGACGAGAAGTCAGTAATTTAGTCCCTCTGTCCGGTTTAAGGGTTGAACACCTTACCTCGGCATCAGCACACCGGATGTTTGAGAACCCTCGTTCTTACCCATTCGGTCATACTGACCTCAGACAAAAAATAGTATAGGTTTCAGTCCCATAGTAAATCTATAGAGAGACAAGAAATGATATAGTTCTCAGACCATAAGTGAATCTATAGAGACCAGAAATGATATGTCTCAGTATATAAGTGAATCTATAGAGAGACAAGAAATGCAATCATAAGTCTCAGTTCATAAGTGAATCTACAGAAACAAAGAAACTATGTCATACGCCCTTGTTCCAGGAATGAATCTATAGATAGACAGGACATGATACCATAGGCCCCAGTCCCAGGAATAAATTTATAGAGAGACATAAGTTCCAGTCACGTAGCGAATCAATCTATAGAGACTCAAGAAATGATATCATAGGTCCCAATTCCTAAG
This sequence comes from Cepaea hortensis, assembly GCA_963921405.1. Lineage (NCBI taxonomy): Eukaryota > Metazoa > Mollusca > Gastropoda > Stylommatophora > Helicidae > Cepaea > Cepaea hortensis. The sequence continues at coordinate 23,371,873 of OY992887.1, read as the reverse complement.
TGAATCTATGGAGAAGCAAGAAATGATATAGATCTCAGTCCCTTAGTGTATCTGAGCTTGTCCGGAGTGCAAGGATGATACTCCAACATATAACAAACAAACAAACAAACAAACAAACTTATTGACTGACTGACTGACTGACTGACTGACTGACTAACAAATTAACTAACTGACTGATTGGTCTGACTGACTGACTGAATTACTAACTGACTGACTGGCTGACTGATTGCCCGACTGACCGACTTTGTAATTTGAGTGACAATAATATCCGCTTATAGAGCTACAGGTAGATCAAGAGTTAAATATTATGTTTATAGCCATATTTGATTTTTTTATAGCCTATATGATATTATATTTATAGCCTATGTGATATGTGTATAGTCTATGTGATATGTCTATAGCTATATATGATATGCTATAGCCTATATGATATTAACCGTCTGCCTGGCGAAGGGTTTATCGCTTTCTCCGTAATCCCGTATATCCACGTAGGGTAACGCAGCTGCGCGAGATTCGGTAGCGGATCGCGCCGCGTTGGTTACTTACGGGGGTATATGAGCCGGTCGCTCAGAAACTACTGAGCGTAATCTTGCCAAGAAATTAATAACAGCGGTAAATGCTGGTGTTGATAGCGATGTCCTGTAAATAGGATATGCCAAAAAAAATTATATTACATTTATAGCCATATTTGACATGTTATAGCCTATATGATATTATGTTTATAGCCATATATGATTACTGACTATTGCATATGTTCTATTTCTGTTATATATATCAGTATACCGCTCTGGGATTCAACGATGACAATTTGTTTGTAGCGCTAACAACTCAACCACGCGTGGCTCCGCTGGAGACAGACCAGTGCTATAAAATGTAACTTATATATTGTGATGTCTTTCTTTTATTGACATTGTACCAGTAAATACTTTTTAGTGTTATGTTAAGTAGTCATTTTCATCATTCAGTTCTCTTGATCTATGCCCCTCCTGCTCAAGACATTCATTGATTTGACGTATAGTTTAATTCCTCACTGTCTCATTCTTATCTCCTGGACCAGAGACATTTGGTGGTTTGGCTTTTAGGTTAGTTCTTCGCCTTCTCATTCTTGTCTCCTTGACCAAAGACACTTGGTGGTTTGGCTTTTAGTTTAATTCCTCACCGTCTCATTCTTATCTCCTGGACCAGAGACATTTGGTGGTTTGGCTTTTAGGTTAGTTCTTCGCCTTCTCATTCTTGTCTCCTTGACCAAAGACATTTGGTGGTTTGGCTTTTAGGTTAGTTCTTCGCCTTCTCATTCTTGTCTCCTTGACCAAAGACATTTGGTGGTTTGGCTTTTAGGTTAGTTCTTCGCCTTCTCATTCTTGTCTCCTTGACCAAAGACATTTGGTGGTTTGGCTTTTAGGTTAGTTCTTCGCCTTCTCATTCTTGTCTCCTTGACCAAAGACACTTGGTGGTTTGGCTTTTAGTTTAATTCCTCACCGTCTCATTCTTGTCTCCTTGACCAAAGACATTTGGTGGTTTGGCTTTTAGGTTAGTTCTTCGCCTTCTCGTTTTTGTTTCCTGGACCAAAGACATTAGCCGCTTTGGTGGTTTCTTTAGTTCTACACTGCGTGATCTATGTCTCACGGGCCCAAAACATTTGGTGTTGTGGCTTTTAGTTCAAATCCCCACCACCTCTTTCTTATTTCCCTGAGCTCAAATCTTGGACTTTCCCCGTAAATCAATTTTGTTTCTCTGCCAGGATCCCACATGCCCATCCATCGTAATCTGCTGAACTGAACAAATAGTGAAGGGCTAATGAATCAGATAAACGAAGTCCATTTCTTCTGTTAATAGATTCAGTGCCAAACAAAAAATAGGCTTGGATCAAACATGGTACACACTGAAATGAACAAGTATTGTAATGTAAATTTATATTAACGGAGCTTTAAAATTGCGGAAGATACCGCGAAACAAAACATATAAAATAATAACCCTAGTATGCCGATGTGTCGTCCTTCTGTCCAAATGGGAGGTCACATTAGGCGATATGAGGGGGCTTCAAATAAAAACCTTAAATGTGCGTGTGTGTGTGTGCGCGCGCGCGTGTGTGCTTGCGTGCGTGTGTGTGTGTGTGTTAGAGAGAGAGAGAGAGAGAGAGAGAGAGAGAGAGAGAGAGAGAGAGAGAGAGAGAGAGAGAGAGAGAGAGAGAGAGAATATATTCTGATAATAGTAAAAAAAATGATGAAGTCACCACCGCGCTCAAAGGAAGTCCTCCAGCGTCGATTAAGTGCTTGGATTCCTGTAGACCAAAAAAAAAAAAAAAATCTGGTGTCGCTACTGGGTGTGCCTGACCCGGTCGTGAACAGATGTCAGTTCTTGACTTAACTTATCTGAGTGCCCAGGTCGACCCAGCCTAAAACAGGTACCAGGTTTGGACTGAGAAATATGGCTACTAACGTAATGTTTTTTGTTTTTTTTTGCGCTCGCTCGCTTTGATCTTAAGCATAATCCGTACACACTACTTCTAGTAGTGATGGACTGAATTGTGCGTGTGGATTAGCTTTACAAATTAACAACGTCCCTCGCCATCGACTTCAAAGGTACTTGCAGTTAACGTCCCCATGTCACGAACGATATGTCAACATTTTAGTCCAACTGTCTTGTGTAGGGGTTGAACCCCTTACCCCGACATCAGCATACCGGATGTTTAAGAACAGGTGTTCTTATCCATTCGGCCATGCTGAACTTACGTAATATTGGTCACATCATCCATCGAGTGTCGACTGGATTATGAAAATAAATGGTTAGCACCATATACCTGGCGCGTTGACGTAACGGTTAGGACGTTGCGCTGACAATGACGTGAGCGCGACAGGACAGGTTGTCTGCTACCTGTGATTAAAGACTGATCAACTATTCGTCCGTACACTCACGCCTACAAAATATGATGGCATCAGTACACCAAAGACCCATATTTTAGTTGAGTTGAGTTGAGTTGAGTTAAGAATCGACATCACTGCACTCGGGACTTTCCCATACACGCAACGTCCCTTCGTTTAACAGCCAGCGAAGAGTCTTACTACTTATCGTTCCCACCGCTATCTGGTTGAAAGTTCTCCTGGTCTTCCCTCTCAGTTTTGAGATTCTCTCAGAATCCCCGTCGATCCCCCGCAATCTCATCTTATCCACATAGGATTCTCAATCTGTTGCCCCACCTTTCAGTCACTGCGGCTCTCTGCTGGATGGAGAATACGACACACACACACATCGTGATTGTAACTGACTCAGAAAGCATGCTGATAAGGGTGAGGACGGGCAGGCTTCGTGCGGAGTGGCTTGCTTCGCTTTGGAGGCACGGGTGACAAGCATCGCCTGGATCTTTTCTCCGGGGCATGCCAGTGTGCTGGGAAATGAACAGGCGGAAAGATTGGCTGGCTCTGCAGAACTTGGTGGAGTATTGATACATGACAAGGCAGATGTGGTTGCAGCCTTGTGGGAGCACGTGTACACCTCGGAGGAGCAAATGGATTACCATGGTCTGGCAAGAATGAAACAGCGAGGAGTGACGAGGGGATCTGGCCGACGCTCAACGCTCAGGGGAAAGGCGAGACGGACATATAATCAGATTGCTACCGGTACTATTGGTGTTGGAACTCTTCGCTGGCTGCTGAGGATGGGGACGGAGCGTGTATGGGAATGCCCCGAATGCTGTGATGTCGATTCCTAAATCAATAAATCAATCGATCAATCAATCCCCCACCGTCTCCACCTGGTCCCACATACGCATGGCCACATCTCCCTTGTCCATAGGTAATCTACCATCAGGAGCTGCATTCCCTTCCAGCCTATCAGCCTGTTCATTTCCCCGCATGACCAGGACCAACAATTTATACAATTATCACAATCTGTGACCTCTGAAGCGACGTGAGACATTCACCACAAAAATTACTTTCTCCACCTTACTAAGCACACTCTTTGAGTCCGTAGTGAATTTTAGCACCAAATACCAGATAGCCTCAAAGCGCGGAAAAAGGTCTTTTACTATTCCCACACGTACAAATCGTATGCAGTTTTTATTTCCAGACTAGCGAAACCTACCGCAATGGATGAGCTAAATCCTTGATGTGCATGTCTTGGATGGACAGTGATGCTCCACGACGGATTGTTCCTATAATTGTTATGTCATGTTTTCACAATCGACATCTCCGCACATTCAGTATTCTGGTCTCATCATCATCATGTGCCATGCCTATTAGCGTGGGCGGTCATGTTTCGCCATCTCACTCGATCACCAGAATCATGGATCACCTCTGTATTCTTGTCTTGACCAAACCACGTAGCCAAGCCATCCAGTTATTTACTTCTCTGCCTTCCCCTTGTTCTCTTCCCCTCAATCTTGCCAGTTGTCATCAAGTTCTCAAATTTCTTTCTTCTCATAACGTGTCCTAAAATTGTGAATGTCAAAGTCTAATTTCTCTAATCAGTTTACGGTTTTTACTTTTGTCTTGTAGGACTTTGTCACTGGTTTTTCTATCTGTCCATGATATTCTTCACATTTTCCCCAGAAACCGTATCTCTACAACCATTAGACGTTTTTCATCTTGTCTGTTCATTCTCCACGCTTCACATCCATACAAAAGTACATGTTCTCTTTTTCGCTTTGCACTTGACATCGTTTTTATTGGTCAGTGTGTTTTCCATCTGGAAAATGGCTACATTGGCTATGACAATTCTTGTTCTAATCTCTCTAAGGCATCTCCCATTAGATGTTAAGACTGTTCCGAGATAGTTGCACCTATTCACTTGATGAAGAATATTACCATTTACTTTTACATTGTGGTATTTCTTTCTTCCTAGTGACGACCATAATCGGCTGTGACTTTGTACAATTTAATTCTAACCCTAGTTGTTCACTGTGTGCAACAACCAAATCTATTAAATATTGCAGATCCAGCTCATTGTCTTCAATCAATACTGTATCATCCGCATATCTGATGTTACGCCCCCCCCCCTCCCCCAATGGTGATTCCTCTCCCTCTCATGTCTTCTAACTTTCTAAAACTATGTTCACTGTATAGGGAAAAAAAAACAGATCTGGAGACATTACACATCCTAGTCGCACACCTCTCTTAATAGACTGATATTGACCTATTTCATTATCAATCTTTATGACAGCTTGTTGTTTTCGGTATAAGTTTTTTTTTACATGTCTAAGGTCTTTCCCATAAATTTGCACATCTGCAAGCATCTTCATCATGTTGACATTCCGGTCTATATTGGTCTAAATTGTCTGGGCACGTTATAAGAAGAAGTAAATTAAAGAATTACTCGTAGTAACAACTGACAACATTGAGGGGAGAAGAACAAGCGGAAGGCAGAAGTAAATAACTGGGTGGCTTGGCCACGTAACATGGCGGAGAAGAGAACACGGAGCTGTTCGATCACTCTGGTAATCGTGCGAGATGGCGAATCATGATCGCCCACGCTAATTAGCATGGCACATGATGATGACGATTGGTCTAAAAAGGAAGCAGTCAAGTTGTTATAGGGAGTGCACGTGTCTGATGGACGTTGTGCTCCTGGTCCGTTCAGCTGCATTAGGACACAAATTAGAAGACCCTAGATGCACCCTCACTGCTTCCTGTGATGAATGTGTGTGGTCTACGTATTTACGAGCTATTCATCAAATACAAGTCCCAGCGCCAGTTATTGATATCTCATCATCATCATGTGCCACGCCGATACGCGTGGGTGGTCATGTTTTGCCATCTCACACGATCACCAGAGTCATGGAACAGCTCCGTGTTTATGTCTCGACCATGCCAGTAGCCACGCCATCCAGGTATTTATTTATCTGCCTCCCCCTTGTTCTATTCACCTCAGTCTTGCCAGTTGTCACAAAGTTCTCTAGTTTATTTCTTCTCGTAATGTAACCAAAGAATGTTGACTGTCTCCGTCTAAATTTCTCTAATCAATTTACTGTTTTCATTTGTTTCTTGTAGGACTTGCTCACTGGTTTATCTGTCTGTCCATGGTATCCTTTGCAATTACCCCAGAAACCCCATTTCCTCTGCCATTAGATGTTTTTCAGTTTGTCTGCTCATTGTTCATATTGTGTGTTAATAGGGAAGGGTGGGTTGGTAGGTGTTTGGGTTGTGTGGGTAGGTGGGATGTGTGTGGATGGGTTCGGATGTGTATGGCTGGGTGAGGGTGTGTGTGGGTGGGTGGGGTGGGTATGTGGGAGTGTGAGTGTGGGTGGGTATGTGTGGGTGGGGGATGTGTGTGGTTGGATGGAGGGTGTATGTGTATGGGTGGGTGAGGTTTGTGTGGGTGGGTGGGGTGTATGTGGGTGGGAGGGGATGTGTGGGTGGGTGAGGGGTGTGTCTCATAACATTGTAATATGCATTGTTTATGTTTACAACAATCATTTGACAATGTAATTTCCTATATGAATGTATCATGCACTGTTGATGAATGAAAGATGTGTGATTGTAAGGGCCGAATGTAAGACGGGCCTGCGTGCCCAATTTGTAACCCTTTTAAAATAAAGTTGAATTGAATTTAATCATATGTTTCACTTCTGTTCAAACAGATACAATAAATATAACAAGTTGGCCACCCGATGTGAGAGAGGCGAGGTTCGCGTCTCCTATGCAGTCCCACTAGAGGTGATATTCTTGACCCCACTTCTCACCTGGAACCCGTACAACATTGTCTTTCACGATGTAAGTATGCCATTGTGTTCCTCTATTGTCATCCTACTGTGCCTCGAGTGTTCTGTTTAGATGCTGTCCAATATATTCGCAACATTCGTCTCACAACTTCACTGCCTCCAATACCTTCCTAATTTGCATGACCACATTCCAAGATTGGCTACCATAGGGCAAGACAGTTTCTATATAAAACATTGCAGGACTGTCTTCTTCTACTGCTGCGTTCCTCTTTCGAGGGTTGTGCGTCGCAACTAGCAGTGCACTTCAAAGGCCAGTGTGTACTATTCGGCATGCATACATATCTCTTTTAGTTATAACTGTACATTCTTCTATTACAGGCCGTTGTATTAATAATCCCCTGTCTACTAATTATAACAGTAATTACCTATGTTACAGTCAGTTGTTATATTAATTCAGTCGCAACTATTTATAATTTTATTTGCTTCGAATACATACAGATGTGTTATTAACTGATTCATTGCCAAATGTAACCTCCAATTGTAACAGAAGGACGATATATCGCCATACCACATCGGTTTATTTGATTTGTCTCGTGTTATCTTAGGCAATAAAATTGCCCAGTGAACGGACATTTACTCGATAATACTGGTTAACATGATCGTGTTCTGTCCAAACCAACTTTCTGTTTGATACTGAATCAGCTAATGCAACCTCTATTCGTTATATCTTTACTTTCTTATATTACCGCTAGTTGTCTTGCCAATACAATCTCTATTAGTTATAACTTTAATTTCCTCTATTCCAGTAAGTGTATTAATAATCTAATCTGTTTGAAAAGTCTTTAAAAGTCGAGAGGATCGACTTCATTGCACCGGGTTTGATCCTATATGGCTTGGTCTCTTTCCAATCGCGAGCCTGCAGAAAGCGTCGCACAAAGCACGAACTCCATAGCTCCTGCGACGACCCCAGGAGTCACCGAGAAAAATGCACTTGTGATCTGAAAGACGTAGTCGGAATCGAACCCACGACTTTCGGAGCAAGAGGCAGGCGGCTCGACCACTTTGCCATGGAGACTTCCGAGTCTAATATCTACTAGTTATCACATTTTATTCTAAAAGTGTCATATTTTGAATAATAGTATGATGCACTGATTAACTTATATAAATATACTGAAAGCTATATCATTATATACTGCATAACATATAACACCAGAGTGGATAACATATAATCTTATCCCTTATAAAATATGAAAGCCGAACTTATGAACTTATCCTTTATAACATATGAACTTATCCCTTATAACATATGAACTTATCCCTTAAAGGTATGAACTTATCCCTTGTAACATATGAACTTATCCCTTATAACATATGAACTTATTCCTTAAAGGTATGAATTTATCCCTTGTAACAAATGAACTTATCCCTTAAAGGTATGAATTTATCCCTTGTAAAAATGGAATAAAGACAAAGGAGAAAATGATTGCAGATAAAGCACACACAGGGCGTGAGAGACGTAAGATGGTGCAAAATGGTGGAAATGACCATGTTTTCACATGCACCTACTGTGGGCAAACATTTGCAGCAAGAATTGGCCTTACCAGCCACACTCGCCACCGCCATGGATCGTAGTTATTAAGCCTTTTTGAAGCACAATGTACCAAACTATCGTCTGTCAAGACGGAAAGGTGCCAATGAACAAATGAACATATCCCTTATAACATATGAACTTATCTCTTAAAGGTATGAACTTATCCCTTGTAACATATGAACTTATCATATTATGAAAAAAAATAATTATGTCCCTTATAACACATATACTTATCCCTTATAACACATGTACTTATCCTTTATAACATGTACTTATCCCTTATAACATATAAACGTATTGTTTCAAAAATATGAACATATCCATTATAACACACCTAATGGCGTGCGAACGCGGTTTGTGAGCCCGTATACCCGGGTTCGAAACACAACGGTGCTGGTTTTTTCGAAAAAGGTATAGGAGCCGGTCGTTCAGAAAGCAATGGAAAACTACTGAACGTAAAATTTGCCCAGGAATCACGAACATCGAAAATGCTGGGGTTGACTGCTACGTCCTGTGATGGACATGCAACTTAATTTTTTTTATCCCTTGTAACACATGTACTTATCACTTAGAACATATGAACTGACCCATTGTAACATATAAACTCATTTCTTATAACATATCTTCATAGTATGGATCACAAATAATCTTATACCTTATAATACATGAACTTATCCTTTATACATATAAACTTATTCCTTTTAACATATAAGCATATTTGAATAACGAAGACACAAACAATAGATTGCACGATTTATTGCCTGGCATATTTCGCTGCATCTCGTCAGGTACATACTGCAGAATTCACACAACAAAAAGTAAAATAACTAGATACATCCTTCAAGCTGATGTATACACATGTTCGCACAGTAATGTCAGTTGTCTACCACGGTAATTTTAAACTGACTAACATGTCCTTCTGTTTGCACAAATCTGTCTTGTGTAGATTAATATGTAAAACATATTATCTTATCCATTATAACACATCATATTCTGGATAAAATACAATCCTATCCCTCATAACACATCGTATTCTGGAGAGCACACAATCCTATCCCTTATAACAAATGGTATTCTGGGTAACATATAATGCCTTACTGGATCTGCAGGATACCGATACAGCTACCAAGGACGGCCATACCGGAGGGACGCTCGACAAAGCACTGAACGGCATTGACAAGACTCATTACTACAAGACGCCCAAAGAGTTCTTCTCAGGTTACTTTACATTATTGTATCACATTACTCTCTGTGTGTTAAATGGCAAGAGAGACAGAGGAAGACAGACACATGTTTGAAGTGTGTTTAAACAACCGGGTAGGAAGTAGTAATATATGCAGCACCACTGTCAACAGCATATCAGACGGTAGCGGTGAGTCTTGATCGCCTATGTCTGCTTTATGCCTGGCACTTGTATAATAATAATAATAATAATAATAATAATAATAATAATAATAATAATAATAATAATAATAATAATAATAATAATAATAATATCAAGAAGAAGAACAAGCAAAACACGGAGTAGTAATAGCAGCAGTAGTAGATGTAGTAGTAGTAGCAGCAGTAGTAGTAGCAGCAGCAGCAGTAGTAGTAGTAGTAGTAGTAGTAGTAGTAGTAGTAGTAGTAGTAGTAGTAGTAGTAGTAGTAGTGGTGGTAGTAGTAGTAGTAGTAGTAGTAGTAGTAGTAGTAGTAGTAGTAGTAGTAGTAGTAGTAGTAGTAGTAGTAGTAGTAGTAGTAGCAGAAAAAGAGGAAGAAGCAATAGTAGAAGAAGAAGAAGAAGAAGAAGAAGAAGAAGAAGAAGAAGAAGAAGAAGAAGAAGAAGAAGAAGAAGAAGAAGAAGAAGAAGAAGAAGAAGATCTACCCAAGCATACTACGCCAGATAATCCTCAGTTTTGCTCCCTACAGGCCCACTGGATCTCTCAGACCCGGCAGACACCGTGAAGAACTTCATGTATGTACAATCCCCTGATGGCAAAGCCAAACAAGTCTCGTCCTCCGGAACAAGAATCATGCTGCAGAACATTGGAGGTGAGTTTCCATGGCTCTGTGCTTCGAGAACCTTGGATTGACAGTCTTTATCACATGATATGGCCCTGCGATTTAAAAAAAATGGACTTAGAAAGTATTGTATGATGGATGTGAAGTCTCTGGAAGACTGAGTCTGAACTATTAAGTCCGGATCATTGTGTTCTTCTAATTCTGTGACGAATTCCCTGTGTTTATTGACATCTTCTTTACATTTTACAGAACATTCTCATATCTCCATTATAGGTGCAGGCAATTCAACATATCTTCACTACATGTTTTAGACATTGTTTATATTTCTTAATTGCACAGCTCAGAATATCCATATTTCTCTACTACATAGTTAAGAACATTACATAGTTAAGAACATGTATTTTCATTACGCATTTAAGAACACCCTCATGTTTTCATTATACATTTGAGAACATCCTAATATCTCAACTACACAGTTAAGAACATTCTCATTTCTCGATTACACAATCAAGAACATTTTAATATTTCCATTACACAATTAAGAACATTTCATATCTCCATTACACAATTAAAACATTCTCATATCTGTATTACTCATTTCAGAACATCCTCATATCTTCATTACATAGTTAAGAACATTTTCGTATCTCCATCACAGAGTTAAGAACATTTTCATATCTCCGTTGTAAGTTTCAGAACATCTGCATATCTCCTCTTGGAGCCATGGTTAGCTCGCATGGCTGCCAAGACACAGATTCGGATTTAATTCTCAGCAGTAGGATTATTTTTGCCGACGACTGGAGTAGGCTCGTTCTCATAAAATAGATTCTAAGTAATTTTCAAAATGTTCCCAGAACTGAATGGGAATGAAAGACGGCGAGGAAGGTAACTAGCCACTTCAGACAATTAGACCATAACCTAGAATATGTGAAGTCCTGGCTCTTCACTACCCAATAGCAATATCTACCATGGGACGGTCTTTAATTGATCCCAACTGCACGTTTCATTCTTCCCAGGAAAAGACAAGATCAGGCTCCGGTATCCCATAGCGCCTGTGTACTACGAGGGGAGTTCTGTGTGGAAAGAACTCAATGCCTTTAAAGACAACGCAGACGAAAATGTTCCCAGCTCTATTGCGTTTGAGGTAGGTCAGGTTCGAGCTTTTAAGGATAAGGTTGTGGGGGATTTTAAGGGTGGACTACATGGGTTGTGAGATCCAATAAGGAGCAGTGTGGCGGAAACATATACGCAAGGATTGGTGGACAGCTCAATGGTAGGGTACATGGGTAGTTAGAGACACAGACGGAGAGACAGATAGCCAAATTGACTGAGTGACTGAAAGACAGACAGACAGAGACAGACGGACAGACAGACAGACAGACAGACAGACAGACAGACAGACAGACAGACAGACAAGCAGGCAGGTAGGTAGATAGAGAGAGATGAAGAGAGATAGAGATGAAGAAGAGATAGATAGATCGATAGATAGATAGAGAGAGAGAGAGAGAGAGAGAGAGAGAGAGAGAGAGAGAGAGAGAGAGAGAGAGAGAGAGAGAGAGAGGGAGTAAAACAACGAGAGAAAATTCTTGACAGATCCAGTCATCATGACATGGACACATCTCTCTGATTATTTCACAGATGTCTGTAACAGTCCAGGACCCCCCAGGTGAACACACACATGAGTTCAGCATTAGTCTTGAGGAGTTCAGTTTACTTCAAGCTGGAGAAACAATTCAAGTGGTAACAGAAGAAGCACAGGAGCACACACATGAACTGACCATTGCCTATAATGAAAAAAACAAATCGTAAGTATTGGGCCATGTAAGACGAGATTCAATGGCTAGTTGCAAGCACAGGGTGTCTGCATTCACTCTATGTCACGTGTCTCATTCAGGCACGTTAGCGAGGTTGATAGGTAAATGCACTGATAATTCTATGAGCACGAGTCCTACTTCTGGGCTCATCGTATCGCTTCTTCTTCCTCTTCTCTTCCTCCATTTACTTCAGAGAAATGTTCGGGGGAAGCTGTAAAGATCTTTTATGCGATCTTTTTAACGCTCGATTGTGTTTGAGGTAGGTCAGGTTCGAGCTTTTAACGATAAGGTTGTGGGGGATTTTAAGGGTGGAATACATGGGTTGTGAGATCCAATAAGGAGCTGTGTGGCGGAAACATATACGCAAGTTAGTATTTTTTCTGTAATGTTGCTCTTGATACCCTCACATCATCGTTTACATGGTTTTCGAACTGCTCTGTATCTATTATATTTCTTCATTGTGGCTCTTTGTGGCAGATAGTACCAGGGCATTCTTGTGAGGTGGCCAAACCATTTCATCTGCTGTTCTGTAATGAACAGCATGACTGGTCTCGTCTTCTCGCTAATTGAGCAAACGCCTTCTTCCGTGAATTCAGACCTATACAGGCTCCATCGCATCTCATAAACATAGTAGCAAATGACTTCAGGACACATTATTATGATTATTTCATTATAGAGCGAGCAATGACTACAACCATATATTGGACAGTGTAACGTTCTAATCACACATGGAGTATTACAACCTGAGATTCTGAGATAAGAACGAAACATTTTTTCCTTCAAATTTGCATTTTCTCTTCTTTCTTCTCATTTTTTAATCTTTTTTATTCTTTTCATTCCGTTCTTATGCCTTAATGTAGTAACTGGAGGCTCTTCTCCATGATTATATGTTGTGTTTTGTGTATGTGTTTGTTTGCAGATGAAGGCTAGTCGCCGCAATGTCTTGTATTTTTCGTAATTCTGTTATGTAAAACTGCACTAATTTGTGTTATTTTATGTTGTTAATCATACACGAAGTTTCTATAATATAGGTGCCCAGACCACAAACAAGGAAACAGAAGAGCAACTTTTATGTATATATTGTCATTGTAACAGGATATGTTGGGGTAAGACGTGATGCTGTTACACTGTTAATATCAGGACCAGCTCTAGTCAGGCTACACATGCAGTTAGTCTCCCGACCCCGTAGACACTAGGACTTTTCTGCTCTCTTTAGACTCTTGCAACCCCGGGAGAAACCCTGCTGGGGGATCGTCCCGATAATGAACTCAACACAGCGTCCGTTGAAATTTAAATGAACAGTACATGTATTGACTAAACATAGACCACAAGAGATTAGGTGAATAATAAGGCAGTTGCCGTTATCAGGATACAGATCAAGAGGTCGTCACAATTAGGGTTGAGCTGTCATCATTGGGCTCACACAGAATGTCTAGCTGTCTGGAGTATGGACACGCTCACCGGGCCTCTCTCGAGCATCCTTCCCAGCGTGACGTCCAGTGGCTGTAATCTATTCCTCACAGGTCTCGGGGACTTGTCCCGCAGACAAATGAGACCGGAGCGATAACTCCATCGTAGATTACTTGAGTAGCATTTTATAAGTCTCAGGTGGTACCAGTTCCAGCTCTGAAGCTGCACAAAGCACACTCGGAGAAAACCGAAGAAGAAGAAGAAGAAGAAGAAGAAGAGAGGAAGAAGAAGAAGAAGAAGAAGAAGAAGAAGAAGAAGAAGAAGAAGAAGAAGAAGAAGAAGAAGAAGAAGAAGAAATGGCATTGTCAAACCATATCGAGGGGTAAAAATACCTCCCCCCCCCCCCCCCCCCCCCCAAAAAAAAAGACAAAAACTAAATGGCATCCGCCTAAACAGCAAGAAAATGCAGCTGTCGTTTGAAAATGTGCTGGAAGACCGAATCAAGCCCAATACTGCAGCTAAACAGGATGCAGAAACAGAGTGGAGAGCCCTAAAGGAAATAATTTACAACATTGCTATGGAAATCCTAGGTCCAGCCCACCGAAAGCATAAAGACTGGTTTGATGAAAATTCCGAAGACATCAACCAATTTCTGGCCGAGAAACATCTTCTCCTCAAGGCACATTTGAATGGCCCGAAGTCAACATAAAAAAAGACGCCTTCAAGAACATTCAGAGGAATAGTGCAGCAAAAACATCGGCACATGCGGGACACCTGGCTGAGCAGCAAAGATAATGAAATTCAAAGCTTTGCTGACAGACATGATATGAAAAACTTCTACGACTCACTGAAAGCGGTCTATGGTCCTTCATCACCAGGCATAGTTCCCCTCCTCAGTGCAGATGGGGGAACATTGGTCACCGATAAGAAAGAAATCCTTCAACGCTGAGCAAAACATATCAGCAAAATCTTAAACGCAACTTCCTTCTTCGATGATGAAACCATCAACTGCTTTCCTCAAGTTTCCACTAATGATACACTTGATGACCTGCCAACCATAGTGGAAGTAAACAAAGCCATCCAGCTTAACCAAGTCTTTACAAACATATGGGTGAACGAGACCATGCCACAAGATGTCAAGGACGCGTCAAAAGTCCACCTTTACAAACGAAAAGGAAACCGGCAATTCTGTGACACCCACCGAGGCATCTCCTTGCTTTCAATTGCAGGGAAGATATTCGTCAGAATTCTTCTCAAACGCCTCACGGCCCATCTCGATCATGGTCTTCTTCCTGAAAGGCAGTGAGGCTTCAGAAAAAAGGCGAGTTGCCGTTCCCAAGGGAGCCAGAGGAAACGCTTTAAAGACAATCTGAAAAATCTCACTGAATGCTTTTGTATTTCATTATGACATCTGGGAGACTGCAGCCATAGACCGAAATTCGTGGCATGCATCTTTATGCAAGGAGGAAGTCACGTGTGAGGCTACCAGGACTGCAAGAGCTGTGAAGAAAAGGCAGGACAGAAAAACCACTGCAGGAAATCCTCCTCCAGAAACGTCAAGTATTCTTTGTCCACATTGTCAAAGAACATTTCGAGCCAAAATAGGCCTTATCAGCCATCTTAGAGCTCGCGGCTCCATACTTTCAACCCCACTGGATGAAATGAATGGTCATCATCATTCTTGATTTACAAACAGAACAACACATAGTAATGAACACATGAGGCATCAAGGAACTATGTAATTTGTAGTCAAAATGTTTCATTTATCTGTTTGACTGTGCATCTGTGGGGCACTGAGTAAATCAGTCTGCCTGCGTCTCTGTCTGTGCCTGTAACTCACTCCGTATATTCTACCAATATTAAAATACATATTTGTATTCTTCTACTCTATTTCACATCTTCTCGACTTCCGTCGAAATTCCGGAACACACCTAATCACCGTTCCTTACAAGCGTATTATCATCATGTGGCATACCGATAAGCGTAGTCGGTCATGTTTCGCCATCTCTCACGATCACCAGAGTCGTGAACCAGTTTTGATTTTTGTCTCACTTACGCCTTGTGGTCAAGCCATCCAGGTATTTACCTCTCTGGCTTCCCTTTGTTCTTTTCCCCTCAATCTTGCAAGTTGTCACGAATCTAGTTTATTTCTTTTCATAACGTGCCCGAAAAAAATTCTCGACTGTCGGCGTCTAGAGTAAAGTAAAAATAAGAGGATCCATTTTCTCGTCCTGGGTAGGACTTTAGAGTACACGGTCCTGGCCTCATAAATAGATCGTCACTCTTTAGGTGATTTTCTCAATATTAAGCCGGCCCATTTACTTTCCACTCCATTTCCTGGTACCAATTTAAGGCAGGCAACCCAAGACAGTTGAAAGAAAAAAAAATCCCTGCATCTAAAGGGAATCAAACACATGTCCATCAGGCCAACAGACGAGCGAGCAAGCAACTAAACTACTACGAATACGGCACGAGGGAGAGCTGTGGCCCGAAACTATATTTCATTTTGTTCCATAATTACTAACAGCTTGTTGTCGTTCACAGATTCCGGTATAACGTATGCAACGGCGATGTCATTTGCTGGGACGGGCACCCGCCTCCTGTCATTCTGGAAACCAAGAATGGTTTTACTGAACTTAAATAGAATTATCATGGAAGTCATTTTATGATTGTATCATCAGCAATACCTTGTACATAAATTAGATCTAACAAAGTAATTTTTGAAAATAAACCGGTTAGATAATTGTAATTTCAGCAGCGCTACTTCACAAAAAGCGTATACGATTATATTTCACATCATTTTTATGTTTTACTTCCCAGCTTAATGCATCACCATGTAACGCTTCCACTGCACTGCTTACATTTATATTTCTATCATATTTCTTACCCGAGTGTGTAAGACAGTTTTTAACACAATGTAGATATATAAGCACCAGGTAAAGAATATTTTCTGCAATTTATTGTTGTCAAACGATGTGAAGAAAAACGATTTAAAGGCTATAATGAGCCAATTCTGACGTACGGAAGGACATCATGGACAATTAACAGACAAGTTAGGAATTAAGTGGATTCTGCGAGACGTGTTTTCATAAACGAATGATGAGAACTCGGCGTATAGATAGAAAGAGCAATGAAGATATAGTGAAATAAGTTAACCCACAATGAGAACTGGTTGAACGCATCAGAAGTAGACAGACCACATTCTTTTGGGCATGTCGTGAGAAGGAGAAAGCTGGAGTATGTCGTCACAACGGGAACGCTGGAGTATGTCGTCACAACGGGAACACTGGAGTATGTCGTCACAACGGGGACGCTGGAGTATGTTGTCACAACGGGAACACTGGAGTATGTCGTCACAACGGGAACACTGGAGTATGTCGTCACAACGGGAAAGCTGGAGTATGTCGTCACAACGGGAACACTGGAGTATGTTGTCACAACGGGAAAGCTGGAGTATGTCGTCACAACGGGAACACTGGAGTATGTCGTCACAACGGGAAAGCTGGAGTATGTCGTCACAACGGGAACGCTGGAGTATGTCGTCACAACGGGAACACTGGAGTATGTCGTCACAACGGGAACACTGGAGTATGTCGTCACAACGGGGACGCTGGAGTATGTCGTCACAACGGGAACGCTGGAGTATGTCGTCACAACGGGGACGCTGGAGTATGTCGTCACAACGGGAACGCTGGAGTATGTCGTCACAACCGGAACGCTGGAGTATGTCGTCACAACGGGAAACACTGGAGTATGTCGTCACAACGGGGACGCTGGAGTATGACGTCACAACGGGAACGCTGGAGTATGTCGTCACAACGGAAACGCTGGAGTATGTCGTCACAACGGGAACACTGGAGTATGTCGTCACAACGGGAACACTGGAGTATGTCGTCACAACGGGAAAGCTGGTGTATGTCGTCACAACGGGAACACTGGAGTATGTCGTCACAACGGGAACACTGGTGTATGTCGTCACAACGGGGACGCTGGAGTATGTCGTCACAACGGGAACGCTGGAGTATGTCGTCACAACGGGAACGCTGGAGTATGTCGTCACAACGGGTACGCTGGAGTATGTCGTCACAACGGGAAAGCTGGAGTATGTCGTCACAACGGGAAAGCTGGAGTATGTCGTCACAACGGGAAAGCTGGAGTATGTCGTCACAACGGGAACACTGGAGTATGTCGTCACAACGGGAACACTGGAGTATGTCGTCACAACGGGAACACTGGAGTATGTCGTCACAACGGGAACGCTGGAGTATGTCGTCACAACGGGTACGCTGGAGTATGTCGTCACAACGAGAACACTGGAGTATGTCGTCACAACGGGAACACTGGAGTATGTCGTCACAACGGGAAAGCTGGAGTATGTCGTCACAACGACAACGCTGGAGTATGTCGTCACAACGGGAACACTGGAGTATGTCGTCACAACGGGAAAGCTGGAGTATGTCGTCACAACGACAACGCTGGAGTATGTCGTCACAACGGGGACGCTGGAGTATGTCGTCACAACGGGAAAGCTGGAGTATGTCGTCACAACGACAACGCTGGAGTATGTCGTCACAACGGGAACACTGGAGTATGTCGTCACAACGGGAACACTGGAGTATGTCGTCACAACGGGAACACTGGAGTATGTTGTCACAACGGGAAAGCTGGAGTATGTTGTCACAACGACAACGCTGGAGTATGTCGTCACAACAGGAACACTGGAGTATGTGGTCACAACGGGTACGCTGGAGTATGTCGTCACAACGGGTACGCTGGAGTATGTCGTCACAACGGGAACGCTGGAGTATGTCGTCACAACGGGTACGCTGGAGTATGTCGTCACAACGGGAACACTGGAGTATGTCGTCACAACGGGAACACTGGAGTATGTCGTCACAACGGGTACGCTGGAGTATGTCGTCACAACGGGAAAGCTGGAGTATGTCGTCACAACGGGAAAGCTGGAGTATGTCGTCACAACAGGAACACTGGAGTATGTCGTCACAACGGGAACACTGGAGTATGTCGTCACAACGGGTACGCTGGAGTATGTCGTCACAACGGGAACACTGGAGTATGTCGTCACAACGGGAACACTGGAGTATGTCGTCACAACGGGTACGCTGGAGTCTGTCGTCACAACGGGAAAGCTGGAGTATGTCGTCACAACGGGAAAGCTGGAGTATGTCGTCACAACGGGAAGACTGGAGTATGTCGTCACAACGGGAACACTGGAGTATGTCGTCACAACGGGAACACTGGAGTATGTCGTCACAACGGGAACACTGGAGTATGTCGTCACAACGGGAACACTGGAGTATGTCGTCACAACGGGAAAGCTGGAGTATGTCGTCACAACGGGAACACTGGAGTATGTCATCACAACGGGAACACTGGAGTATGTCGTCACAACGGGAACGCTGGAATGCAAGAAACGCAGGGGAAGACCAACAGAGACGATGCTGGACAGTTTGACATCATGACATGGAGGAACGTCAATGTCAGAAATAATTGCCAGTACGCGTGTATCTTGTAAAGTATCCACGTGTGACTGTAAAATATCCTGTAACAAGCGTATTCTGTAAAGTATCCACGTCTATCCGTAAGACGCGTATCCTGTAAAGTATCCACGTGTGACTGTAAAGTTATCCACGTGTGACTGTAAAGTATCCTGTAACAAGCGTATTCTGTAAAGTATCCACGTCTATCCGTAAGACGCGTATCCTGTAAAGTATCCACGTGTATCATGTAACACGTGTATCCTGTAAAGTAAAGAAAAATGTTTGGCTCATATTACAGTGAAAGTAGAGAACCACTGTCGACGCCTGGAGGAAAACTGGGTTTATTGTACTAGCGCCGTACTTGTATAGACCAGTGGGGGAACTACGAGTGATGTGGTGAATATAATGCGGCCGCCTTGATGTACGTGAACAAAGAAACGAACATTAATTATTTTTCCCATGATTAAGAATTGGTCACGCAGGACCGTATGACATAGTGTCCTTATCTCTCAGCTCTAATACATTTGTCGATACATAAATCACTTATGGTGTTAATCTTAGACAGCAACAGAAACAATATGTATTATATGCACATAGGCATTTCTAGGTATCAATTTTAGACAATTATGTGACGTTTCCACGAAGAAGGTTGTCTCCGGAATTCACTTCTATGAGCATATTAATGTCAGGTGGAAAATAAGCAATGTAAAGACATTTTACCTCGTTCGTTTAAGGGTAGTAAAAGCGGATTTACAATCAGTCATAAGAAGAAGAAGAAGAAGAAGAAGAAGAAGAAGAAGAAGAAGAAGAAGAAGAAGAAGAAGAAGAAGAAGAAGAAGAAGAAGAAGAAGAAGAAGAAGAAGAACAAGAACAAGAACAAGAACAAGAACAAGAACAAGAACAAGAAGAAGAAGAAGAAGAAGAAGAAGAAGAAGAACGTGGGTTAACAAAGATGATTTTGTCGCCCCAGTCTCCTGCAGATCCACATTACAGAACCCCCAGTGTTGTGTAATCTACTGTATTCTCTTCAATGGCACGTTTCAGTTCAATACAATAATGTAAAATAAATACACACCATATTCGATGAATATCAGTTTCAGTGTCTGTTATATTTGATTGGAAACAAGTGTGTGTGTTATGTTGTTGAATGTATGTCAGCATGGCCAAATGGATAAGAACGCGTGTTCTTAAACATCCGGTGCCGGGAAGGTTAACCCGGTCAACAAATGCCCACAGAAGTCGGATGTGTCGGCCTAACGGCGCAAGAACGCAGCTTTGCTGTAAACAGGCAGAACGCAATCACGTCACCAAAAAAAAATACTCCGAATGAACGCAGAAGAAGAAGAAGAAGAAGAAGAAGAAGAAGAAGAAGAAGAAGAAGAAGAAGAAGAAGAAGAAGAAACTTCCGGTGTGCTGATGCCGAGGTAAGGGATTCAGCCCCTACACCGGACAGTAAAATACAAGTATCTCTGAAGTCGGAGTGGATTCGTCTGAGGGCGAGGGACACTGGTAATAGGAAAGCTAATCCACACGCACAATTCTGTTCAACACTACTAAAAGTAGTGTCTATGGGCTATGCTTGCGTTCAAACCGAGCGAGTACAACAAAATATGTTGTTGAATGTGCACTCTTCTGAATCAGTTCCTTGACAACGCAGTACAAGTGCAGGTGGATCAAATGTACACACACCCTCAGGGCATTGGGTTCATCTGTTGACAATTCATTCAGTGTCATGGGATGATTAATCATCTTAAGCGACTTCCCGTATCTGCCTTGGATTAATGTTGCCGAAATTTTGTCATTTCGAAATGCTACCTCAATTAAAATATAAATAAATTAGTTGTCCCCGAGCAACCTAATTTAATTTGATATATAACCCAACATGTTTGCTACCATATTTACAACTTTTAAGTCAAAACTGTGACATACTCCTACTTCCTATTTTCGGCCATCCATCATTGTTTTATCCAAACCTGCTTTTACTGCTTGCCTGATTCAAAAACAAAAATTCCAAATTCGGCCTCGTTCAGCCTGCTTCTTCAGCCTTGGTTAGAGTTGAGATCCGTGGTTTTTGTGGGTTCATTTACCCTATTTCTTGTCTGTGCGCTCTTACGAGCGAGTCCTGACTCGGACTGGTTGTACAAGAGTTTGTATCTGTGACGTCAACTGGGGGATTGGTAGGCCGGCGAGTTTTCCTGTGTGTCCGTCTCCTCTGGCGGCTTCTTTTGTCGGTGTGGGCTTCTTATGCGTTTGGCTTGGCTCGGTGCAGTCCTTAAAAGGACTTTTTATTTCGTGTTTTTTGCCTCCTTTTTTTGTGTATTGTCTGTATAAGCTTTTCGATGTTTTCATTTTCTTCCTTGCGCCTTTTTTCTCTTTCGAGTTTGAGTCTCTGTTACCTTTCGATTTCTTCCTCCGTTGTCCACCTCGAGGTGTCCTCCATGCCGTCGTCGTGATAGTCATCTCGGTTTTCTTCGGATGTCTGGCGGGATATTGGTTTCCCCTTGAGTTTCTCTGGCGCAGTTGTTGGGCTGTTGGCTTTCGCTTGCAGTTAAAGTTAGGTCTTTTGTTGGGTTTCATCTTGCAGCCTCTCCGTGGTCTTTTTCGTGGCTTCTGCTAGTTTATTTCGGATTAATTCCATTTCAGTTTTTAGCAGTTATCTCTCTGATTTAATAGTTTGTAGGATTTCTTCGTTCTCCTTCTGTATCAGTGCCATATGTTTCACCTCTTGCTTGATGTTTTGCTGGATCTCCTTTATATCAGTCAGCAGGTTTTAATTGTTGCTCGTTTGTGTCTGCGTCTGGAGTTGCTTGACTTGTTATTTTTTTAGCTCGTCTATCTGGTCTTGCAGTTGAGCTCTTACCGCTTGTGAGATGCACGTTGCTGTCTCACACCTCCGCATCGCTCCGTTGTATGGTGTCTTTGTGGTAATTGCGATCTTTAAGACGTCTCTGTGTCTTTGGAGGTACGGACAGCCCAAGTATCTTGCTCCACGTTTGCCCAGGCAGTTGGCGCACTTTCTCTTGTTGTTGGGTGCTCGGAAGTCCGTGTCCTGTTTGGCCAGCGGACACTCCTTGAAGTCGTAGTGAGCGGCGCAGTATCGACAGATCTCTGTCTTACTGCGACATGATGCTCTGCTGTGGCCGACTCTCTGGCATCGTGAACATTGAGTGACTCTTGGGATGAATCTCTCTGGCTGTTGCATTTTATTGTTGATTGATACTGTGATCGGCATCTCGCTGCCCTCTGTCGTCACCACCGCCAAGGTTGTAGGAATCTTGGAGTAGGTGAGGAGCCACTCCGCCTTCAAGAATCGGATCTGGAAATTCTCTTCTTGGAGCTACTTCAGGATTTGTTCATCTGTCAGCTCCGCTTGGATACGCTTGACTTTTTGTTTGGCACCGAATCTCTTAAATACCTAATATGTGTGCAAAAACTATTTCGTTTAATTAATCTTTAATCTCCCCGGAGCAGTTTTCAGCTTTGGGCCTGTGCCGTGAGCACATTTTGTAGGCCTGCATGCACACAGAGATTGGTGGCCGGTCTTTCCCTCACTTAGCGAGATGACGAGGTGTCGAACCCCCTGAACCCTCGTCCTGATCGCGCTCATGACAATATCCACACAGCTCCCAATCAACTTCGTTAACGAACTGGTTTAAATGTGACCTACCTGGGCCTAAGGCAGTCGGTCTCGATGTGCTGTGCTAATCCATGACATGGTGTCATTCCAATATCATCATCAGCATGTGCCATGCCGATAAGCCTGAACGGTCATATATCGCCACCTCGCGCGATCATCATAGTCGTGGATCAGCTCTGTGTTCCTGTGTCGACCATAACACGTGGCCACGCCATCCAGGTATTTATTTCTCTACCTTCCCCTTGTTCTTTCCCCCTCAATCTTGTCAGTTGTCACCAAGTTGATTTATTTCTTCTTGTAACGTATGCACAAAATTTGACCGTGTACGTCTAATATCTCTAATCAGTTTACGGTTCTCATTAGAATATGTAACTTCGAAAATGAGAGTTCTATTGCTTCTCTCGTGGAAAACCGATGAAATCTTGAGCAAAATGACTGAAAGAAAGAAAGAAAGCAAAGAACACTCCAGAATATACACTAATAGACTGAAAAATAGTCACATGTGCAATATTGCTATAGAAGCGTAGATTCAGATAAAATGTAAGGACATAGAGGATCTAGTAAAAAAATCACAACTCAACAGAATTGCATGAACTATAAAATGATTTACGAACAAGAACAATAATGTAACAAGAACTTGTTGTATCAGAGGAAAAGATTAAAAAATTATGGTTGATAATAACGAAAAATAAAAAGATGGACAGAATACACAGTAGATTTATTCCGGGGCAACACGTGAAATACACTAATACTGTATAATACTCAAGATGACCAAACATATTAAAGGCTGAAATAGTGAAGGTTATTAACAAGATGAAACAAGGCATGGCTGCTGGTTCGGATAAGATAATAACGGAAGTGATAAAATCCTTACCCAACTTTCGCATTGATACTATCACAAAATTGAAAAATTATGTAATCACACACACACACACGCGCGCGCGCGCACGCACGCACAAAAAAAACACACACACACACACGAGGTGGCTTCAAAGGAAAACATTAAAAGTGTGATAGAAATTAAAAAATAAATAAACATGCCATTGTCGTGTGACCTGTCAATATTGTTGTTAAGGATGTCATGAGTGTTAAGCACATGACTAACACGGTGACGTCATAAGGACAGTTTAAAGATGGCCACCCACTTTAGACATGCACCAAAGAGGAGCAGCGTTCTGTTATCCGTTTATTTTATCAGTGAAGGGGTGAAACGTTTAGAAGTTCATCAGCAAATGAAGGTCCATTACGGTGATGCATGTATGTCAGTCCAGCAAGTGTATGAGTGGAGCAGGAAGTTTCAAAACGGCGTGGCTTTGTGACGGACTGTTCACAACCGGGTCAGGCACACCGAGTAGTGACCCTAGAGTCGAGTGCAACCATTGAAGGCTTCATACAGGACAACCGCCGATTGACTGTGGGTGACATTGTCGCACATCTTGACATCAGTCAAGGTTCAGCACACCACATCATTCATGATGTGCTACAGTACCGCCAAGTGTCTGCAAGTGGGTGCCACGGCAGCTTACTCAAGAATTGATAATAATAATAATAATAATAATAATAATAATAATAATAATAATAATAATAATAATAATAATCAGGACTTCTCACCAGGCCTCCTAAAATACAGTGAGCAATAAAATAATCAAATTGATTTATTGGTTGTTTCGGGATTTGAAATTTAAATATTGAGCACAACCCACCACTGGCAACGCTGATCGCATTCTGGTATGAACCTAAGGCCTATCCACGTCAATATGGAAGCACTATACTCGAGTTTCGCTCTCGTTTGAGCTCGTCAGTAGTGCATATCCCTGACCGGATCCGGAAACAAGCCCCGGATCACGCGTGTGTAACCACGTGGCACACACTGGACACAGCCAAATTATCATAACAGAATACCACACCGTCACCCATCGTAGGCTATGCTTCACACGCGTGATCCGGGGCTTGTTTCCGTTCTTTCCACAGTCTCTGAACACAGATTAACAGTTCGTCGTGGAGTGTTGACAATACGATTATTCAAAGAGAACCATGTCACTGTTGCCTTTGTTGGGTTTACCATTGCCCCAGCTTCAGCAACCAAGTACTTTTGCGATTGAGTTCGGTTTGCAGTTCCACAGAAACATGATCTCTATCCTTACCCTGATGATACACTAAAACATCCCCGGCATATGACAATGTCCTCCCCGGTCCAGTGATCTGCTCGCTGGTGATTCTCCCTATAAAAAAAAAGTCGCTTAAAAGTCGACAGGGTCGACTTCATTGCACCGGGTTTTATCCCATATGGCTCGGTCTCTTTCCGTAGCACGGAAAGCTTCGCACAAAGCACGAACTCCGTAGCTTTTAGCGACGACCCACAGGAGTCTCCGAAACATTTAACTCGTAAACCGAAGGGCGCGGCCCGGATTCGAACCAACAACCTTCGGAACACGAGTCAAACGGCTTGACCACTTCGCCACAGAGACTCCCACGTTGGGGCGTTGAACAGCACCGGAGATAATGGTGATCCATGTGGTAGGCCAGGATATATTGTTGTTGGTTCCGAAGTCCAACTGCCACATCTAAAAACTACTTTCCGTTGGAAGAGGGTTGCAGCGATCCAACTAAGGAGGAAAGGACTTATCTTAAGTTCAAGAAGCTGAAGCATTAGAAAATCCAATGGTACTCTGTTGTACGCGTCCTCAAGATCAATCGCTGCAGCAAATGTTTCAATGCCTGAGTGGAAACCTTCATAGACATCATGGGCAAAGGGTGCTGCAATGGTCCAGGTTTCTCTTTTGGGACGGTACCCTCCCAGGGAAGGTGGGAAAACACCTTGCTTCTCTAGCTGGCTTGATATTTTTCTGGCAATTAACTTCTCCAGCAGCTTGCCTTTTGTATTCTGCAAGGTGATTACTCGATATCCTTGAATTTGTGTGTGGTCTTTGCCAGGCTTAGGCAATGGAATCAGATAGCTGTGTAACTACTCCTCCTTGATGCTAGCACCCCCTATACTGTTGTTGTACATGTCTGCTAGTTTCTCTAGCTTGTTGTCGGTACACCAATTGATGTCGTCATATCTTATGCCATCTGCCCCTGGAGCGCTGTTTCTTTTTTATCGTCGAAGCACAGCCTTGATTTCTTTCACTGTCACTGTGTCTTCATCCGAAGTGTTCTGGGTCTTGCACCTGTCTGAGGTGACCTCCTTGGCCATATTTCGGCCTCTCATGTCTGTCTGGTTGCTCTGCTCTAGATAGCGTTCGAGGAGGGCTTTCCCTTATTCTCGTCAGTCCTCTGCCAGATGAGGTCAGCACCTTGGAAGTCAGAAATGCTCTTATTCTTGACTACCCCACTCATGCTTTTATGTCGTCACCAGAACAATTTCTGTGACTTGTCTGTGCTTACTCTTTGACATACTTTTGCCCATTTTTCACTTTTAACCACCTTAATCGGGTTTTTGAATTAGTTTACTTTTGTGTGCATCTTTCTTTCTAAGTGCATGCAGGGACCAGGATGGGCAACTCTGTTCTTCCTGGCGTTTTGCCATGTCCTTACAGCACTACGCTTATCCATCCAGGCCTTCTCCACCTCAAAATTCCACCAAGCTGTTTTTCCTGCCCTGAAACTTTCTGCGCTTGTCGTGCCTTATTTTACTCACCACATCTTCCCCTGTACTGTCATACTGGAAAGTCTTGACCGTTGACTTGTGCTGCCTGGTTCTGCCTTTCTACACCAATATGCTGCAAGGGTGGTGGTCGCTGCCGTGGTACCCAAGGACACCCCCATCTACACACTGTAGTGAATGAAGGAGAAACCAGCGCCAGATCAATAGCGCTGTCCTCATCACCTGGGCGGCTAGCTGTCCTGGTGACATAGCCATTGTTGATACAAACCAGGTCAATGGTTTCTCGAGCCCCCCCCCCCTCCCTCCCCCACCCCTGTGTGTGTTGGAGGAAATGTTTCCCCATGATCTTCCTTTAGCGTTGAAATCGCCACAAAAAATGACATTTTTTTCATGATTCCTAATATGTCACTTAAGCACTGCCACTTCTCGGAATCCACACATGCGTTACGAGCATAACCATTAACCAACACGAATGGTAGACTGGATTCAACTCCGACCGCCTGTATTTGTATGTCGTCATTGTCCCAGTTGGACATGTCTAGCTCTGAAACAACCATACTATCTCGGATGAGAATGGCCATTCCCAGATGTCGCCTGTTGTAGAAACATTTGAAGCAGGCCATTTTGAGTAGCTAATCACCCAGTCTCGTCTCCTGGAGTGCTACAATGTCGTTCCTGTAAACCAGGTTTTCG
Source organism: Cepaea hortensis (assembly GCA_963921405.1). NCBI lineage: Eukaryota > Metazoa > Mollusca > Gastropoda > Stylommatophora > Helicidae > Cepaea > Cepaea hortensis. Next base: position 23,344,964 of record OY992887.1, on the reverse strand, counting down.
AGAATAGGGCGACATTGTTTTACGCTGGCGCAGTTCCAATATAGGATGAGAGTATACCTGAGGCCCAGACGGTCATATTTAAGTCTAAAACGTCTTACCCCTCCACGCTTGCGGCCACCACGTTGGCCCCGCCATCTTGTTTTGTTGACAGCCGTCCGCACGGAACACACACATTTTCCCGCGATGTTGAAAAACACCACAGAACCACACACGCTGCGAAAAATTCACTCAAGGATTGCTTCGCTCAATGCACAAAACTCCGTAGAATCGGCTCAGATCTTGAGAAGAAACTCTTGGTTTTGCATCCTGGCACACAAATTACACGTAGGAGATGAAAATATCCATCTCCTACGTTAAAAGGTAGCGGTCAGAAAAACAACACAACCGTCCTTCGCCATCTTGACCGGAAGTCTGTGAGTGGAATATTTGACAAAGAAGAAGAAAACAGTGTAAACTGTAGAACTGCCACTCTCAGCTTCCTGGATGAAGAATATCCACATGATCTCTGGATCCGAGTCTACACAGATGGGTCAGCACAAAATCGAAATGGAGGAGCGGGAGTGTACATACAATACCCAAATAATACTAGGGACAGAGTACTTACAGGAAAGTACTGCCATAACTATGATGCTGAAACCCAGGCAATCAAGATAGCAACAAAGAAATTACTAAATGCCAGTCATAGTACACTAGATGGGGTGCTATTGACGGATGAAAAATCAGTACTCCAGGTGCTCCTGTCTGGAAAATTGCCAGTACAACGGACACTACATTTTGAAGTGGCAGCCAGTGTAAGGCCACCATACAATGGATACCATCCCACTGTGGAGTACCCGAAAACGAGAGAGCTGATCAATTAGCTAATGATGGAGCAAAAGAAGTACAGATTGATGTGCCTGTTACATACCACCAAAAGACACGAATGATCAAATCGGTCAGAAAGCAACCAAAACCTGCGTAATAAACTACTACTAACACAACCATTACTACAAACTGCTACTACTAATATACCATTACTACTACCATAATTGCCGGTCTCCGTGGCGAAGGTTTTCTACGGACGCGATTCGTAATCCCGTATACCCGAGTTCGAAACACATCTGCGCGCGATTTGGCAGCAGAACGCGTTGCATTGGTTTCGAGTTGGTATCGGTGCCTGTCGTTCAAAGAGCAATGGCAAATTACTGAACGTAGACTAGCTATGAGATCACAGCGGCAGAAATGCTGCTGTTGACTGCGCTGTCCTGTAAAAAGGATATGCATTTTTATAATTACTACTAAAAAGTTAGTTAGTTGCATATCTTTTACAGGACGTCGCAGACAACCTCAGTATAACATGCGTAGGTTTATGCAAATGGGGAAGTTAATTACACATTTTCAACAAACGGAGAGTCCCAGACTAGATGAGGGTTAGTCGCGGACTCAGGACATACATCGTCATGCTAATGGGGGGGGGGGGGGGGAGCCCGAAACAGGATGAGGCTGTCTAGATTTAAATCACCGATGGCAAGGTGAAACGTGACTGGAATTCTAATAGATTAAGGGAACATAGAAAGGTAATGGTGGTGGATTGTAGATGGAGGGTGAAAAGGGTTAATGGTGTGATTCGTGGTAGGTCTACGAAGAGAGGATAAAAAGATGTAGCTGGGAAAATTACGGGGAGTGGGATTTGAGTTTTGAGCCAGACTGAAGGTCTGACCTTGGGGTATTAAGTCTTGGACGGAGGTATGTGAGACACCAGCCAAGGCAAGCGGATTTTGTTGAGTGGTTCTAGCCGGCTATTGGAGAGCCGGGCGTAACTGTTTATGTGTACTAGCTGAAGGAGGCCTCGAAAAGGCAATGTTAGAGAGAAATCACTTCCTAACGATGATGGATTATGTATACTAAACTTCCTGCAATAATGTTCTGCATGTCACTGTGTTCATCTATGATTAAACGAGTTGTGTGCGCAACATAAGTTTTCTCCAGTGACTCATAGCTGTTGATTCAAGTAATGATGTGTGTTGTTATACCTGTGGCTGAGCCATCCTGCACTACTCAGTGATATTTGGAAATTATCGGGACCTTAGACAACTACCAATCTTAATCTGTTACAGGGGATTGTGACACTCAGCAATATTTTGCTGTTGTAATCTCTTGGCAAATTTACGTTCAATAGGTTGCCATTGCTTTCTGAACGACTGGAACCCATACCATTTTGTAGAAAACCAACGCAAGGCGGTCTGCTGCCAAATCGCCCGTAGCTGTGTTTTGAAAGCGGTTATGCGAGATTACGAACTGCGCCCGTAGCTCCATCGCCGTTGAGCGGGCATTATTACTACTAAGACAACTAATGTGACAACTGCTATTAACATCATACACAGGAATAATATTAATCCAAACCACACCAAGAGCCGGATCAAACAGACCTGATAACTAATTGCTTTAGGGAAGGCGCTTAGTAAGATAATTAATGCGACCACAGCAGCAATTATAGCCACACAACGGCTATATAGTTAGTTATTCCGACGCTCTCCGCTAGCAATTGTTTCCGTCGTCATTCTTGGGTTATCTGTAGTCATGAATGTGAGCAAGTTTTACATTGAGGACGTTTTTTATGTTGCTAAATTAATGTTCTTGTGGTGTTAGAATAGCGTGTTTTTGTTTCTTCTAGGATTAACGTGTCACCAGTACTACTGCTGCTACAACAACAACAACAACAACAACAATAACTACTACTACTACTACTACTACTACTACTACTACTACTACTACTACTACTACTACTACTACTACTACTACTACTACTACTACTACTACTACTACTACTACTACTACTACTGCTGCTGCTGCTGCTGCTACTACTACTACTACTAATACTACTACTACTACTACTACTACTACTACTACTACTACTACTACTACTACTACTACTACTACTACTACTACTACTACTGCTGCTGCTGCTACTACTACTATTACTACTACTACTACTACTACTACTACTACTACTACTACTACTACTACTACTACTGCTGCTGCTGCTGCTGCTACTACTACTACTATTACTACTACTACTACTACTACTACTACTACTACTACTACTACTACTACTACTACTACTACTACTACTACTACTACTGCTGCTGCTGCTGCTACTACTACTACTATTACTACTACCACTACTACTACTACTACTACTACTACTACTACTACTACTACTACTACTACTACTACTACTACTACTACTACTACTACTACTACTATTACTACTACTACTACTACTAACATAATCATTTGTAACATTGCATTGGCACCTTGCCGTCTTGACAGACGATAGTGTGTGCTTTAAAAAGGCATAACTTTTAACTATGGCGGTAGCGAGTGTGACTGGTAAGGCCAATTTGCGCTGTAAATGTCCGTTCACAGTGGATGCATGTGAACACGTGGTCATTTCCACCATCATGCACCATCTTACGTCTCAAACGCTTGGTGTGTGACTTTTCTGCAATAATTTTCTCCTTTGACTTTATTCCATTTCTGATATTTGCCCTCCATGCAACACGCTCAGCGGCGACTTGCTCCCAATGTGCATTATCAATGCCTGTATCAATCATGTCCCGCTTACACACATCTTTGTATCGTAGTAGAGGCCGACCCTGAGATCTCTTACCCATCTGTAATTCACCAAAAAAGATATCCTTTGGTATTCTACCATCATCCATCCTCCTAAGATGTCCTATCCATCTAAGTCTACGAAGACTGAGCATGGAATAAACTGTCACACAACCTGATCTTTCCAATACTTCAGTATTTGTGATTTTGTCTTGCCACTTAATACCAAGAATTCTTCGCAGACACCGCATATGAAAGCTGTTTAAGTTGTTCTCTTGGTGTGAGTAAGTTGTCCAGGTTTCACTGCCATAGAGAAGAGTACTAAGGACACAGGCTTGATAGACAAGGACTTTTGTTTTGGCAGTAAGCTTCCTGTTCTCCCAGACTCTTTTTCTTAACCTGTTCATCGTTATTGCTGCCTTACCAATCCGGATGTTGATTTCCTGATCTAGGGATAATTTGCTATTTACCACTGATCCTAGATATGTAAAATGGTCTACTATCTCTAGTTCGGCGTCGTCAATAAAGATTGATGGTACCCCATGTGCACCTTGTGACATAATCTGTGTCTTCTTTTTGCTAATTGTTAAACCAAATTCAGAACAAGCATTGGAGAATGCAGATAGTAGACATTGCAATTCTTCCTCAGAGTGGGTCGTAACTGCAGCATCATCTGCAAAAAGCAACTCTCTGATCAGTACCCTCCTAATTTTGGTCTTAGCCTTCAATCTCTGAGCATTGTAGAGGCCGCCATCTGAGCGTGAGTGAATGTATATACCACCATCCTGATCACGAAATGCATATTTCAGTAGAAGTGAAAAGTATATTCCAAAGAGGGTGGGAGCTAGTACACAACCTTGCTTAACTCCACTCTTGATTTCAAATTCTTCAGAAATTGCACCATCAAACTTGATTATACCCTTCATGCCTGTGTGGAACGATTCCACAATGGACAGAAGAGTTGGTGGGCAGCCAATCTTCTTTAGTGCCTTGAACAGACCCTCACGACTGACCAAATCAAATGCCTTTGTGAGGTCGATGAAGGCAATAAACAGTGGTTGATTCTGTTCACGGCATTTTTCTTGCATTTGTCGCAATGAGAATATCATATCAGTGGTAGACCGGTTCTGTCGAAAGCCACACTGTGACTCGGGGTAGACTTGATCTCCTAGGACTTGAAGTCTGCGCAGAACAATTCTGGCAAATACTTTTCCAACAATACACAGAAGTGAGATACCCCTATAGTTGTTGCAGTCGCTCCGATCGCCCTTGTTCTTGTACAGTGTTACGATGCTTGAATCTTTGAAATCCTGTGGGACTTGTCCTTCACGCCAGCATAGCTCTATTAGCTGATGGATCTGTATAGTGAGTGTGTCTTGCCCACTCCTGATAACCTCTATTGGAATCCCATCCTTACCTGGAGCCTTGCCAGATGCAAGTTCATTTATAGCACACTTAACTTCTGTTAAGGTGGGAAGTGTGTCCAGGTGGTCAAGCGTTGGTAGAGCCTCTATGGCGTTGAGGGCATCATCCGCTAGTTTGGTCTCACTTGAGTAAAGCTCCAAATAGTGCTCTACCCATCTGTCCATCTGCTGTTTCTTATCAGTGATGATTTCTCCAGTCAAGGTTTTCAATGGTGCACTTCTTTTGATCACTGGACCACAGGCTTTCTTTATTCCTTCATACATGCTTCTTATGTCTCCCTTATCACTTGCGATTTGAATGGACTCACATAACTTGATCCAATAATCATTTGCACACTGCCTGGCAGCCTTTTGCACATCCTTCCTAGCTTGCCTAAGCTCACTCAGAGTGTTACGCGTTGGTCTTTCCTTGTTTCTTAAGAGAGCTTTTTTCTTCTTATCAATCAAGGGCTGCAGAGTCTCGCTGTTGGCCGCAAACCAGTCCTGCCTCTTATGATACACAGTGCCGTAAACCCCTACGGCAGTTTTATAAAGAGTTTCCTTAATTTGACCCCACTTTTCATTTACTGTACAATTTTCTGGTGTATCAGTGAAAGCGTCTTCAAGTTGCTGTTGAAACTGAAAGCACTTTTCAGGATCATGAGTGTTAATAATATTAATCCTGAGGCTAGATTTGTGTTTAGCTGTGTAGATTCTCTTTGGTCGCAGTCTAACCCTTGCAACAACCAAAGAATGATCCGTATCACAGTCAGCACTGTGGTAACTACGAGTCAATGATATATGGTTCAGATGTTGTCTCCGTGTGATGATGAAGTCCAGCTGGTGCCAATGGCCGGATCTTGGATGTTTCCATGTGACCTTATGCATCTCTTTTGTTTTAAAAAAAGAGTTTGTAATACATAGGTCATTACTGGTGCAATGCTCCAGCAGCCTTTGCCCATTTTCATTCATGCGACCGATGTTGTATTTTCCAAGACACACTGGCCATGAACTCGAGTCCTTGCCCACACGAGCATTGAAATCACCGAGCATATAAATGTAGTCAGATTTTGGAACTGCCTTGATCACGGAGTCTAACTCCTCATAGAACGAATCCTTCACATCATCAGAGGAATCGAGTGTCGGTGCATATGCAGTAATAATGGTGGCAAACCCACAAGAGGTTGCCAAGCGCAGGGATAATAGTCTTTCATTTCCTCCTGCTGGAATTTCAATCATTCCCAGTAGCGAATTCTTCACTGCAAAGCCCACACCGTGTTGCCTTTTATCTGCCTGCCCTCTACCCTTCCAGAAAAAGGTGTAGTTGTTTTCCCTGAGTGACCCTTCCTCAGCGAGGCGAGTCTCCTGCAGGCCAGCAATATCAATGTTTAGACGATTGAGTTCGGCATCAATCACAGCCGTTTTTCTCACATCGTCAGTATTGGTCAAGTCAGTGGAAAATCCTGGACACATGGTTCTCACGTTCCAGGTTGCAAGCCGTAGCTTGAGGTTTCTATTTTTATTTTTGTTTGTACCTGGTGCATTGGTTTTACAGCCTGCGATTCAGATTTTGTCCTAGCCCCAAGCACCCATTGAAGCAGGCAGGCTGTGGCGGATCAGCACCCAATTGGCTGGGGGCTGCCCAGCTTGAGGCGGGCGGTAGCTGATCAGTGACACCTATAGGTGTCTCCCACCGTCAGAGGCAACGCGTGGCGCCCCATGTCTACGCCAACTGACAAGGACTTATAACCCGTAACAGTTGCCTCTCGCTTTGATTCCGAGACCAGTTAAGACCAGGGATGGAGTTATTGCCTCTCCATAGCACAAAGCCTGGGCTAAAATATAGAGATCATGTGTTGCCCATGCAGCATGATCCCTCTCTCGGCCTGCCTAGTCCACTCCAGAGGAAAGGTAACACCCCTACATCTGGAACAAGACAAGCTGCAGAAGCTGCCGGATCAGCAAAGCAATGCTCTAACTGTCCGCCTGTCGGAGCTTCGATCCTAGACCAGTCGCCAACCAAGGCTTAGGGCCTGGTCTGCCCTGCCATGACATTTTGTCTTTAGCTTGCATTTCCTCGCACCAGGGTAAGGCTTGTACCCTCCCAATTGCGCTCTTCCGCCCGAAGCCGTTGGCACAATGTGGGGTGTCGGGTTTGGTAAGCGCCGCCCAACGTTCGGCGCTAACAGAAACCAGGTAGTACCGTCTACTGTTATACGGTAGCTCAGTCATATCTGACTAAGACCTGACCCCACATTTGTAACAACTACTACCACTAATATACCATTACTACTACCATTATTACCATTTTACTACTACTACTACTACTACTACTACTACTACTACTACTACTACTACTACTACTACTACTACTACTACTACTACTACTACTACTACTACTACTACTACTACTACTACTACTACTACTACTACTACTACTACTGCTGCTGCTGCTGCTACTACTACTACTACTACTACTACTACTGCTACTACTACTACTACTACTGCTGCTGCTGCTGCTACTACTACTACTACTACTACTCCTACTACTACTACTACTACTACTACTACTACTACTACTACTACTACTACTACTACTACTACTACTAGAGTACAACTACTAATACTTTGACCACCGCCATCTCTGCCATTACTATTACAACTGCTGCCACTATTACCATTGTCTGCTGCTAGTGCACCTTGACATCCCGTACAACTTTGAGCTCCGTGCACTAACATCTGCCTCTCTAACCTCAGACCTGGGTACATCTCGCGGTGATGGCCCTGCTTCTACAGTGCACACCAGCCAACAAGAAAGGCAAGACCAAGAGCCCGAAGCCCGACTGTCCACATCTGGACATCATCAAGGAAATTGTCACCCTGAAAGAGATGTTGGCCAATCTCAGCCAACAGGTGATGATGCAACAGTTCTTTTCAGAAGAAAGGTGAGTCCTATTGTATCAACTTCATCACAATTGCTTAAGTGGAAACTACACTGATACTCTATCATACTAACCAACACAGAACAAATATACTAAACTCTTAGTGCACGGCACTGAGTTGAGTTGAGTCAAAAACGGACAACAAAGCACTATAGACATTCCCATACGTACTCTGTCCTCTTCTGCAACAGCCAGCGAAGAGTCCGAATTCTAATGATACGAGTAGCAGTCTGATTATATGTCAGTCTGGTCTTTTCTCGGAGTCCTGAGTGTCGGCCAGATCATATGGTCACTGCCTGTAGCGCCATTATCTCCAAGCCATGATTATCGACCCCGACCACATCTGCCTTATCATGCACCACTATTCCACCATGCAGTGCAGACCTAGCCAATCTGTCCACATGCTCGTTCCTCATGCCCTGGGAAAAAACCAACAGATGATCTATAATTTTGATTGTTGAGTTGAAGCCTGCCACTTTGCACGAAGCATGTCTCTGTTCACCTTTATACTTTGTGATCCCGTTACAATCACGGCATGCATGAGCTGTTTGTCCTCCGTTCAGCGGAACTCCGCCGTGACTGCCTCCACTTCCATTCTCAGATGCGAGTTGTGGTATCGTATGCGCTGAAACAGAAGCGATAGTATATGTGATTAGGTAAATACGCTAATAATGTCATGAGAGATGTCGGATGAAGGTGTCACACTTGCACTAATCGTCTAGCTAAGTATATGGAAGCCGGTCTCTCTGGCTGTGGGGTTACAACACTTTCTCTCTGTAATCCCGTTTATCACGCAGAGTCTCGCAGCGGAGCGAGAACTGAGGTGGTTCGACCCCCGCTCGTGACTTGCGGATACTGAGCCGGCCGCTCAGAAAGCAATGGCAAACTACTAAGCGTAATCTTGCCAAGAGATCAACAGACAGCTGAAAGATGCTGCTGTTGACAGCTAAGTCCTGTAAAAGGATACGCAAAACATTTATTTATTTAAGTATATGGAAACACTGGTCACATATTCTTCCGTGCATTCATCCCTACACACTGTGGTGATGGCAGGTTACTTCTTCCCAACATCTTTTAAGTGCAGGAGCTGAAATCACGTTTATTAAGTAAAGTTTCCCTCTTTTATTTTGTTTTCGAGAAGGGAGTTAAAGGCGAAAAGTTAACTTCACTACACATGTGTACCTAACACGTGTCTGGGTAATTTCAACCAAGACAGCCATAACATGTTTACCTAACACTTGTCTGAGTACATAAGTAATTACAACCAAGACTGCCACTAAATGTCTGCCTAACTATTGTCTTATTGTTCACCACATGTCTGTCTAACGCTTGTCTTATTGTTCACCACATGTCTGCCTAACGCTTGTCTTATTGTTTACCACATATCTGCGTAATACTTATCGTATTGTTCACCGCATGTCTGCCTAACAATTGTCTTATTGTTCACTACATGATGCCTAATACATGTCTTATTTAAACATTGAGCACAACCCACTACTGGCAACGCTGAACACCTTCCGGTTCGAACCTAAGGCCTTGTCCATGTCAATATGGCAGCACTAGACTCGAGTTTCGCTCTCGTTTGAGCTCGTCAGTAGTACATATCCTTGACTGGACCCGGGATTAAACTGGATTACTCGTGTGTGAGGCGGGTGTGTAACCACTAGTGCCTTGCCAGTCGAGAAGACCTGATCATTCGGGGGGCCACATCGATTGACGTGTCAGTCGCGGCGATGGGGCAAATTTTGAGCTATAGCCTACGATGGGTGACGTGGTGATATTCTAGTGTGATGATTTGGTCGCATCTAGCGCCTCACAAGCCACTAATCCGGGTTTGATCTCGGGTCCAGTCAAGGATATGCACTACTGACGAGCTCAAACGAGAGCGAAACTCGAATCTAGTGCTGCCATATTGATGTGGGCAAGGTTCGTACCGGAATATGATCAGCGTTGCCAGTAGTGTGTTGTGCTCAATATTTAAATCTCAAATCCCGTGGGAAAAAAACAAAATAAATCAAATTGTTTTATTGTTTACCAAATATCTGCATAACGCTTGTCTTATTGTTTACCACATGAACTCAGGGCACGCACCGACGGCGACTCTGGAATCAAAACTGTTCGTGGAAACAAGAAGGGGCTAAAAAATTACGAGGCAGCTAACCATCTTTCTCCGGCGGCTTTTGCCATCCACGACCATTCCAATTACGACAGGACAGTTGGTCAGTCTAATTCGTCGTCATCATCATCATGATCATCATCATCATCATCATCATCATCATCATCATCATCATCATCATCATCATCATCATCATCATTATCATAATCATTATCATTGCCGTCGTCGTCAAATGTAACTGTAATGGGACTACCTTCACATGTCAAATGTTGTAATTGTAATGGGACTACCTTCACATGTCAAATGCTGTAATTGTACTGGGACTACCTTCACATGTCAAATGTTGTACCTGCCTTGGAACTACCTTCACGTGTCAAATGTTGTAATTGTAATGTGACTACCTTCACATGTCAAATGCTGTAATTGTACTGGGACTACCTTCACATGTCAAATTCTGTAATTCTACTGGGACTACCTTCACATGTCAAATTCTGTAATTGTACTGGGACTACCTTCACATGTCAAATTCTGTAATTGTACTGGGACTACCTTCACATGTCAAATGTTGTAATTGTAATTTGACTACTTTCACATGTCAAAGGTTGTACCTGCCTTGGAACTATCTTCACATGTCAAATGTTGTAATTGTAATGGGACTACCTTCACATGTCAAATGTTGTAACTGTAATGGGACTAACTTCCCGTGTCAAATTTTGTAATTGTAAAGGGACTAACTTCACATGTCAAATGTTGTAATTGTAATGGGACTACCTTCACATGTCAAATGTTGTAATTGTAATGGGACTACCTTCACATGTCAAATGTTGTAACTGTAATGGGACTAACTTCCCGTGTCAAATGTTGTAATTGTAAAGGGACTACCTTCACATGTCAAATGTTGTAATTGTAATGGGACTACCTTCACATGTCAAATGTTGTAACTGTAATGGGACTAACTTCCCGTGTCAAATGTTGTAATTGTAAAGGGACTAACTTCACATGTCAAATGTTGTAATTGTAATGGGACTACCTTCACATGTCAAATGTTGTAATTGTAATGTGACTACCTTCACATGTCAAATGTTGTAACTGTAATGGGACTAACTTCCCGAGTCAAATGTTGTAATTGTAAAGGGACTACCTTCACATGTCAAATGTTGTAATTGTAATGGGACTACCTTCACATGTCAAAGGTTGTAACTGTAATGGGACTAACTTCCCGTGTCAAATGTTGTAATTGTAAAGGGACCACCTTCACATGTCAAATGTTGTAATTGTAATGGGACTACCTTCACATGTCAAATGTTGTAACTGTAATGGGACTAACTTCCCGTGTCAAATGTTGTAATTGTAAAGGGACTAACTTCACATGTCAAATGTTGTAATTGTAATGGAACAACCTTCACATGTCAAATGTTGTAATTGTAATGGGACTACCTTCACATGTCAAATGTTGTAATTGTAATGGGACTACCTTCACATGTCAAATGTTGTAACTGTAATGGGACTAACTTCCCGTGTCAAATGTTGTAATTGTAAAGGGACTAACTTCACATGTCAAATGTTGTAATTGTAATGGGACAACCTTCACATGTCAAATGTTGTAATTGTAATGTGACTACCTTCACATGTCAAAGGTTGCACCTGCCTTGGAACTACCTTCACATGTCAAAAGCTGTACCTGGGTCTATCTTTACATATTTCATTATTGAGAGCTGCGGTAGTGCAGTAGCATGCATGCTTGCCTTCCGGCCTGGTAGTAATGTGTTCAAATCCACAGCGAGTTGGGTTTCTCTACATTAGCCGGGGATTAAAGATCGGCCTTGCCTAAATGGATATCAGGACATGTTATGGGAAGACAAGGCGGCGGTTGTCAGATTAATTTTATCACTCACCATCATCATGTGCCATGCCGGTAAGCGTGGGTGGTCATGTTATGCCATCTCACTCGATCACCAGAGTCGTGTATCAGCTCAGTGTTCTTGTCTCGACCATACAACGTGGCCAAGCCATGCAGTTATTTACATCTCTGCCTCCCCTTGTTCTTTTCCCCTCGATCTTGCCAGTTGTCACCAAGTTCTTCAATTTATTTCTTCTCATCTCCCCCGATGTGTCCCCACCTTGCCGTGGTGGGGGAGCTTGCGTGTCCCATCGACCCCATGTGCTTGTCGATGGATGAAAAACTACATATCGGACAGCTCATGGGATAGGGACCAGACTAAGAGAGACACAACCTGCTGCTCTGCAGGTAGACTGAGGATAGCAGTCAGATTTTAAACTCAAGCGCACGGAGCCACAAACTTGGTCCAGACACTTACACACAGGCCACCATCTGAGAGACGTAGCTGAACGCCTCTAAGCTACTACCCTTGGAAGAGTGAGCCGGGCCGAAAACTCACCTACCGAAATACGGAGGTGAGGTACTGAGCACGCTACATGCTCAGTTCAGATACCTGTCCGAAGGCTCTCAGCTGGGGGATATGAGGGATCCCCGGATGAGAGGGCCGCCCGTTTCTCGTCTCACTGCTGTACGGAGGTAAGGTGCTGAGCCGGCAGCACATGTAGCCTACCTCGTGAGCGAGTACAAAAAGGTTGTAGAAGTGCCCCAGTCGAATGAAAGGCTACGAAAACTGACTATCTAACTCATAGAGAGTGTAGACAAAGGTGGAAAAACAACACGAAATGGAACGCACGGCTAGCGAACCCATTGCGTAATCCGAAGCGAAAGCTTATCTAGTGGATGTCGCCTGCAGACTGACCGTTCCTGGTATGTGATTTAGCGACCGGTGGCAAGCGAGATGCCCAACACATGGAAGTGAGGAACTAAAGCAGCCATGAGCAGGACGAGGCAACCCCTCGGGTGAGCCCAGTCTCAGAGCAATATGTGTCGGCTCTGCAATTATGGAAGCCTCCTTGGATAGCCTTGGATAGGCCCATTGTCTGCCCCTGCCTTCCCTTGAGGGATAACCGTGATGTCGATGATCGTTCTATCTTGGCCAGCTGAGATGTGGGCGACATCACAACAATACGTCTAACGTGCCTCGAAACCCGAGGAAGCTAACCTCATTATAAAATGCCTGCTGAAGTCGGAAGTGCCGTCCTACGGGTGGCAAACTAAAAATTGGCACTACTCATTTACGTCCGAGTGAAATGTCTCGTCCGAATGTCTCTCGTGCTAGGAACAGCTCTGACTACCTAGTTTCCGAATGCCGCTCTTGTTCAGAACAGCTCTGACTAGGTAGTTTTCCGAATGTCTGTCGTGCCTGGAACAGCTCTGACAGGCGCAACGACAAGCACATGTCCGAAAACTCGCTGAGTGGATACCGTCTGCAGACCTCTCTGGTTTGTGCGGGAACGGCCCGGGGCGAACGAAATGCCCAATATATTGACGTGAGGAATTAAAGCAGCCATGAGCAGGACGTGACGATTCCTTCGGTGCGCCCAGTACCAGAGCGTTATGTGTCGGCTCTGCAATTATGGAAGCCACCCAGGATGGCGGAAAATGCTATGGACTGTCCCTGCCTTCATTTGAGGGATTACCGTGCAGTCTTTGACTGTTCCAACTTGACCAGCTGGGAGGTGCACAATACCACAAAAGTGAGAGTCTCCCAGGAATGCTAACCTGGTCAAAAATGCACGCTAAAAGTCGGATGTGTTGGCCTAAGGGTTTCGTCCCAAGGGTCCCTAACCAGACACATCGCAATGACATCTGAAAAGACACTCCGGATGAACGCAAAGAAGAATTTCTTCTCATAACGTGACCAAAAAATTGTGACTATCTACGTCTAATTTCCCTAATCAATTTACGGTTTTCATTTGTTTCTTGTAGGACTTAGTCACTGGTGTTTCTGTTTGTCCATGGTATTCTTTGCATTTTCGTCAGAAACCACATTTCCACAGCTTTCATATGTTTTTCAACTTGTCTGTTCATTTTCCATGCTTCACATCCATATAAAAGCACAGAAGCACAGGTTCTATGTAGCACCTCAACACTCATTTTATCGTTGCAGATTACATATTTTTATTGGTCAGTATGTTATTTTGTTGATCGAGTGAAATAGCGAGTCGTGAACTCCTACGCTTACCGGCATGGTATATGATGGATGGATGGATGTTTTTCATCTTGCAAAAGGTTGCCTTCGCCATTTCGATTCTTGTTATCTCATCACTAATCAAACGCCGACTGGTTTATATAAATATGGATTTAGCGTCATCGGCCCGGAATTCCCCAAGGTGTGAAACAGGGTCAGTTACTTACTGTGTACTAACATTATTGACTATTGCAGGATTAGGGGAAATGGGCGTGGTCCTGAATGGGATAGAATTCAGAACTCGTCATAACGACTACAAACTGATCATGCCTTCTAGAAGATCCCAGAACTACCACGCTGTGGAGGATATACCTTTTCCCGGGGTGCCACCTGAAGTGTCAAGGAAACGGACCGTTGAAGTAAGTTTATTGGTTGATTGGACGGTTGTTTGTTAGGTTGATTGAATGGTTGGTTGGTTGTTTTGGTTGGCTGGTTGTTTTGGTTGGTTGGCTATTCTGTTTGGTTGGTTGATTCGTTGTTGTGGCTCGTTGGTTGATTGTGTTGGTTGGTTGGTTGGTTGATTTGTTCTTTTATTTGGTTGGCTGGTTGGTTTTTTGGATGGTTGATTCGTTGTTTTGGTTGGTTGGTTGATTGATTGGTTGGTTGACTGGTTGATTGGTTGGTTGGTTTATTGGTTAGTTCGGCGGTTTTTGTTGTTTTGGTTGGTTGGTTGATTGGCTGCTTGGTTGGTTGATTAGTTGTTATGGCTGGTTGAGTGGTTGATTGGTAGCTTGGTTGTTTTGATTGGTTAGTTGCCTGGTTGGTCGATTAGTTGCTTGGTTAGGTTAGTTGGTTGATTAGTTGATTGGTTGCTTGATTAGTTGGTTGGTTGCTTGATTAGTTGGTCAGTTGCATGATTAGTTGGTTCGTTGCTTGCTTGTTTTGATTAGTTCAATGACTGGTTGTTTGCTTGATTATCTTAGTTGGTTAACTGACTGGTTGATTGGTTGGTTGACACATGAAAATATGCTAGATGGAAATAGAAGAAAGATGCCTGACTCATTCACCAATCAATGAGCCGCGGTAGCGCAATGGTTAGAGCTCAATAGCATAGTGGCCAGAGCTCAGGAGCACAGTAACTAGAGCTCAGTAGCGTATTGGATAGAGCTCAGTAGCGTATTGGATAGAGCTCAGTAACGTATTTTATAGAGCTCAGTAGCGTAGTCGCTAGACGCTCGCCTACCGACCCGGTGGTCATGGGTTCGATCCCCAGCTTTGCGAAATCGGATTTTTTTTTTCAAAATTGACATAGGCTCCTGGGTCGACCCAACCTAATGTGGATACCAAGAAATGTTTTGGGACATAAAGGCGATCGACGTGCTAATGGCCATATCACCCACCGATGGTCTATAAAACATGTCTCTAGCACCAAATGTCCATTGTGCAATAAGGTGTGTGAAAGGCTCCTGGTCTGTCTTACCTTCATCAGTCTGTTTCAAATTTTTAATAACGAAGGTGCAAACAAGAGATTGCACGATTTATTGCCTGGCAGGTCAGCTTGGCACAATGGATAAGAAAGCGTGTTGGTAAACATCCGGTGTGATGATGCTGAGCTAAGGGGTTCAACTCCTACACCGGACAGTTGGATTAAAATGTTGTCATATTGTTACAAGTGCCTTTGAAGTCGGAGTGGGTTGGCCTGATGGCGAGGGACATTGTTAATAGGGAAAGCTAATCCACACGCAAAAATCAGTCAATAACTACTAGAAGTAATGTGATGGACTACGCTTGAGTTAAAAGCGAGCGAATGCCAAATAAACAAACATATTACCTGGCATATTTCGCTCCATCCAGCTAGGTACAGAATGCAGAAATCACACAACGTTAAATGCCAGCCGCAGAGAAAAGCCAACTTTGTGCAAACAAAACGACATGATAGTCAGTTCAAAATTACCGTGGTGGAAAATTCAAATTACTGTGTGAATATGTGTGTTATATATTTATTTCAGCTTGAAGGACTATCTAATTAATTTATGTTTTGTGATTTCTGCATTATGTATGTGACGAGATGCAGTGAAATATGTCAGGCAATAAATCGTGCAATCTATTGTTTGCACATTCGTTATTCAAATTCACTACAGTAAAACGTTTTGAATATCAAATTTTACCAGGAGCAAATTGTAGAGATGAGGGAGTGGTTTAAGGCCTTCCAGAATCAGGACAGCAGCCGGAGAGACTACACTAAATACTTTAAGCCAGTTCTATGCTACCTGGAAGGGGCTTGGACACTTGACCAAGAGATAGTAGAGCCGTTTCCAAGTGACAGACACTGGCTGGACGCCACATCTTGGGCGGACCTGCACGCGAAGGTAAGATTGCTAGGTGTTGCTTTTATAAATACATTTCACTGGCCGGGGAACCGCCCAAGACCACCGAAATAACATCAGGAATTAATGCTCAGGTATTATTTAACAGCGGACCACGGTATCTCAATGGCTACTAAGCCAACCTGCCGACACGGAAGACATATTTCTGAATACTAAATAGAGATGGATATTTAAAACAAAAATTTACGTTGGGTACAGATCAACCGAGCGTAAAGTTGCTACCAGGACATTCTCTGGGAAGAAGAGTAGTCAGCGTAATATTAATCGGAACATCCACCGTTGCTGATTTGTCTATAAACATATGGGGTTACTGAGCGTAATCTTGCCTAGTACATCAACATCAGCTGATAAATGCTGGTGTTGACTGCAACGTCCTATATATATATATATATATATATATATATATATATATATATATATATATATATATATATATATATATATATATATAATTATGGGGTTAGCAGTGTACGCGCAAAGTAAACTCCGGGTCTTTAAAAAAAAAGAGTTAGTTGCATATTCTTTACAGGACGTATCAGTCAACCGCAACATGTTTTGAACGACCGGCACCCATACCATTCACAAAAAAACCAATGTAAGGCGGTCTGCTGTCAAATCGCCCGCAGCTGTGTTTCGAACATGCTATGTGGGATTACGAATTGCATTTGTAACTCATTCACCACAGAGCCTCTAAAGCAGTGTTTCCCAACGTGGGGCCCACGCCCCACAGGGGGGCAATTTGACTGTTAAGGGGGGCAATTCGAAAATGGAAGAAATCGGCTGAATATAACAAAACAGGGAGACTTGAGACTGAAGTTAACTAAATTGGAACCTGACATAAGATCTCTTTGCAGCAAGCATCAAGCGCAAGGATCTCACTAAATTTAAATAATAAATAATTACTAATAATTAAAATAATATAGAAAAATCTTTCATTAAAATTATTTTGTACTTGAATTTCAGTTCTCCATTATATGTTTTGAAAATTTACTTACTGTGTTTGCTCAATTATTACCTAGTGATTTCTTCCTAAAACCTATCATTCAAGTTTCTTTAGTGAACATTTCAATTTTTGAATATTAAAAATAATGTATATGTTGAGGGGGGGGGGGCGTGGGGCGGGGGAGGGGGGCAATATGAATTTTAGAAAGGCTTAAGTGGGGCATGGCACAAAAAAGGTTGGGAAACACTGCTCTAAAGGGTCCACTAAACTATACATCTAAGGCGCTTCATGGTGTGGAAAGATGACCCTCTGCTTATTAAATAGAACTAATGGAATATAGAGGAAAACGTATGCATCAGAAGACACAGAACAAACAACAGAGACTTTAGAGCAGTGTTTCCCAACGTGGGGCCCACGCCCCACAGGGGGGCAATTCGATTGTTAAGGGGGGCAATTCGAAAAAGGAAAAAAAGATTTATGGAATTATTTGATACTCTTAGTGATTATTTAAGCGAAAAACCTGAAATGAAAAATCTGTTAACGCTCGATGGTAAAGCACTTGTGAGTTACTTAGCCGAAATCTTTGAAAAACTAAATATATTAAATAAACAACTTTAAGGAACAAACAAAACTCTTGTCGATGCAAAAACAAGGCACTCTTCCGAATTCCGGTCCCAAATAGTTCTGCAGTGAATAATTTTATATAACTAACCCTAACCCTAACCCTAACCCTAATCACTTATTCACTGCAGAACTATTTGGAACCAGAATTCGGAAGAGTGCCAAAAACAAAGATATTTGGTTTCATTACCTTTATTGAATTATGTCAGACATATTTACAACAAAAATTTTGAAAAGTTTCACTGGCTCTAAAAATCTGAAGCGACTGATACCGCTATATATGTTATTGTCGATCATGTGACAATTTTATCGGCTGATTTAAAAGAAAGATTTTCTGATTTGAAACAAATTGATTTCCCAACTTGGATGATGCAGCCAATGTTAGTGGATTTGTCTGATATTTCAAATATGCAGTATCAAGAAGAACTCGTACCAGGCCAAACAACTCTGCAGAGAAACCATCGATCTTCCCACAGTTGGTATCCCCCTGACAACTATTCCAGAGCGAACCCTGTGGAAAGATGAACATAGAATATCGCTACAAATCCAGTCAAAAGTGAGAGGAATATTTGACAAGGAAGAACAGAACAGTGTACAGCGCAGAACAGCCACTCTCAGCTTCCTTAATGACGAATACCCACAGGACCTCTGGATCCGAGTCTACACAGATGGGTCAGCACAAAATGCTGCTCGAAATGGAGGAGCGGGAGTGTACATAGAATACCCAAATAATACTAGAGACACGGCCAGAATTCCAACAGGAAAGTACTGCCATAACTATGATGCTGAAATTGAGGCAATCAAGATAGCCACAGAGAAATTACAAAATACCAGCCATGGTACACAACCTGCGGTGATATTGACAGATGCAAAATCCGTAATAGAGGCGCTCCTGTCTGGGAAATTGCCAGTTCTGAGGACACTACTTTCTGAACTTAGCAGTCAGCGTAAGATCACCATACAGTGGATACCATCCCACTGTGGAGTCCCCGGAAACGACAAAGCTGATCGATTGGCTAAGGAAGGAGCAAAAGAAGAACAACCTGATGTGCCTATTACATACCACCAAAAGAAAAGAATGATCAAATCAATCAGAAGGCCACCAAACCTTACTCAAGACGACTACCACGTTATGGACAGACCAGAACAGGTCATTCTTCTGCGCCTCAGAACAGGACACAATAGATTACGCAACCAGATGTATACAAAATTCAAGATTGGTGACTCAGCCATGTGCACATGTGGTTTGGCGTCGCAGACAGCAGAGCACATACTTCAGGATTGCCCAAACTACAACATACCCAGGCGAACCTTCTGGCCTAGAGAGACAACAGTGGAAGATAAACTCTATGGACCGCTGAATGAACTAAATAAGACTGTTAGATTCATACAAGAGACAACATTGCAGTTATAAACATATTTCAGGCGAACGAAAGAAGAAGAAGAAGAAGAACTCGCAGAAATGCGAAATGATGAATCAATTAAAACTTTATGTAATATAAAAGGAGTGGTGGCATGGCTTTGTGAGGCTTTTCTCCTTTCTTCCAGAGTCGATTCGACGCGCTATCGAGATCAAGTCGCCTTATCGGTTAACGCAGAGGATGCCTCGCGTTAAAAATGCCGCGCAGAGACACGCGCTATATACAGCTGGAAAGAAGAAGGTAGAGGCGAGGAAGGCCGCTACGACTGCTGAGCCTATATCTACGAACAGCAGTCCGGCTCCTACACCAGCTGAAGCCGTCCCAGTTGATGAAGAAACCACATCTCAAGCCAGCAGCAGCCGGGAAGTTCCAACCAGCTCCAAGACGATGCAGCCCAAACTACCAGTGACCTCCACACAGGAGGAAACAACAGCAACATCTGAGGACTTCACCGGCAGAATACTGCTCAAACAGACAAGCGTGGGTTAATCTAAACTGTCGGCGCTACCAACAGACAAGATAATCAGTCTGTTGGAAAACGAGCTGGGAAGACACAGCATCAACCAGCTGCGCAAGACACATGAGGGAGTAGTGGTCTCCCTCAACAACAACCCAAAGACCACAGCACTTATGAAGAAGATAACACAAGATGAAAAAGCCGACATCAAGCTCCACCACTGCATCTTATTGGAAGCCAGCCGACACAACATGATGAAACGATGGGTCATCAAACGATCAAGACCCATCTCACCAACGACCAGATCAGGGAGTTGCTGACAAGGGAAAACCACAAACTGAAGATCACCAGTGCCGAGAGGATCATCGGAAAGAACAACATCCCCTCTACTGTCGTCGTCGTAACATCAGAGGACCGATTGATCCCTCAGTACATCCCTCAGTACGGGACAAGAGAGACCAAGTTCCAGAGCACTACATACCGAGAGTGCTGCAGTGTTCAAAGTGCCAGAAGTTTTGGAACACCCGTGCCACCTGCAAGAGTGAGGTTGAAGTCTGCAGATATTGCTCTGGACCTCACCCATACAGTCAGTGCCAGCATGCAAAGATCGACAAGGACTTCAGGAGGCCTAACACTAACATAAAGTGCAACCAACTGCCTCGGCAACTACGGTGCCAGGCACCTCGGCTGCCCCTGCCACCAAGACAGCAAGGAAGCCATGAAGATAGCCATCAAGACTAACCTGCCCTATAAAGAAGCTAGGAGTCAGTACGAGGCCACCAATCGACTCACAAAAAGCGATAAAGAGAAACTTGAAGGCCAACTGAAGGACCTGCGATCAAAGTTCAACAGCATGGAGGAAGAAAAAGACAAGAAACAAGAGTCAGATCGCAGCCGCTCAGCGCATCCTGGGCGAAACGAAGCAAGTTCAGCAGAAGATTGAGCAGGATGTCGCTCGAATGGCTGCTATGAAAGCCGAGACAGAAGAAAGGCTATCAAGCAGGGAGGAGGAAAAACACAAGAAGCAAGAAAAACAGATAACGGCCTTTCAGCGCATCCTCGATGAAATGAAGCAAGTGCAGCAGAAGATAAAAAAGGATGTCGCTCGAATGGCTGCCATAAAGGCTGAGACGGATGAACAGCTATCTAACGTACAAGATGTGAAACGAAACACAGAAATCACTCTCGATAAGATAAATGAACTACTCAACATCCAGACAGCCACACCCGAACCAGATGATTCAAGAGCACAAACAGACGAAGAAGCAACAGAGGAAGGACGATATCGCTCACCACCAAGATCCGACTGGCGAATGCCGAGAAGATTAGAAGGCAACTCACGACGGGGAAATAGGAGGAACACCAGAAGAGACAACAACTGGTAACGCTCCCTGAAGGAAACAGCACCATATGACGGGGTGGGTACCCAATTACTCCGGGCCTCAACAAGTACGCGACTCGGTCCAGACATGAAATACCTCATCAAGAAAGTAACGAACGCAATCAACCCATCAGAAGCCGGGAAGCTGACAACAAGCAGCCCAAAGTACGAAAGAGAAACTTCAAGCTACACCATAGACACCCTGCATAGTCAAGTCGAAACGTCGAAGGCTGAAAGGGGGTACTCGTACCAACGAAAGCGAAGCGAAAGCGAAGAAGCTTTGTGAGGATGCCGAAATCAAATATCCAAATGCAACCAAAAGTGAGCCGGTCTCTCTGACCGAGGGGATTCTCCGTAATCCCGTTTATCACGCAGAGTCTCGTAGTAGGGCGAGAGCTGGGAGCGGTTCGACCTCCGCTGGTGACTTGCGGGATAACTGAGCCGGCCGCTCAGAAAGCAATGGCAAACTACTGAGCGTAATCTTGCCAAGAAATCAACATACAGCTGAAAGATGCTGATGTTGACAGCGATGTCCTGTAAAGGATATGCAAAAACAAACAAAAAGCAAAAGTGCAAGAGAACTATTGTTACCGTTTCCATCTTCATATTTAGCTTAATGCTGATTTAGTGCCATAAATGATATGCTGCTTAAAAAAAAAAAAAAAAAAAAAGAAATCGGCTGGATACAACAAAACGGGGAGACTTGAGACTGAAGTTAACTAAATTGGAACCTGACATAAAATCTCTTTGCAGCAATCTCATTAAGTTTAAATAATAAATAATTACTAATAATTAAAATAATATAGAAAAATCTTTCATTAACATTATTTTGTACTTGAATTTCAGTTCCCCATTATATGTTTTGAAAATTTATTTACTATAATTTCCTAGTGATTTCTTCCTAAAACCTACCATTCAAGTTTCTTTAGTGAACATTTCAAGTGTTGAATATTAAAAAATTATGTATATGTTGGGGGGGGGGGGGGGAACATAAGCATTTTAGAAAGGCTCAGGTGGGGCATAGCACAAAAAAGGTTGGGAAACACGGCTTTAGAGGCTGTATCACGTTTCGATTCTGGCGGAAGGTGGTTGTTGTCTGGGTTGTTAGTAGTTGATGTTTTGAAATATTTTGAGTGTTAACTCTTTAGCTGACAATGTCATCTGTCAGCATGGCCGGATGGACAAAAGCACTCGTTCTTAAATATCCGGTGTGCTGATGCCGAGGTAGCGGGTTCAACCCCTACACCGGTCAATTAGTCTAAAATGATAACTTCCCGTTCTTGACTTGAGGACGTAAATTACATGAACCTTCGAAATCGGAGGGGTTCGCCTGATGGCGAGGGAACAGGTAATAGGGAAAGCTAATCCACACGCAAAAATCAGTCCGGTACTACTAGAAGTAGTAGCAAGTGTATGGTCTACTCTTGAGTTCAAAGTCATTAGTATTGGGACTCTTCGCTGGCCGTTTAAGAAAAGGGCGGAACACGTATGAGAGTGTGCTGAGTGCTATGATGTCGGTTCTTGGCTCAACTCAACTCAACTCATCTCAACTCAACTCAACTCAACTCAACTCAACTCAACTCAACTCAACTCAGCTCAATTCAACTCAACTCAACTTAACGAAACTTCTTCTGCCCTGTATTTCCGCCACTGGATCATACGCCGTCAAGCAGTTCATACCAAGCAATCCTATCTTGTGCTGTCCCCTGCAGCTTCCTCCACGACCTCCCATTATTAGTCACCCCTGTCTCTAAGTTTGTTTTCTCTGTAACTTGTAGGCCTCCCACTGTTCCATTTGCCGTGTGGTTCCAGAGAAAGGACGTCCAAGTTATACTGTTATCTGATTGTTCTCAAAGTGTGCCTTGTTCAGCGCCGGCGTGTATTCCTCATCTCTTGATTGGCTGGAATCTGCGTATATCTCTCTGTAAGCGGAGCATTAGTGATTCCGTTATCCCATGTTAGTTCCCTGTACGCAAGCATCATTTATCGAATGTTTATTGTTTATTTGTAATCGTGTATTCATTCTCCATGCATCTAATCCATACTGTAGCACCGATATAACGATAGAGTTAAATATTCTCAGTTTGATTATCATCATGTCATCATCCCATCTTGTTCCTCTTGTACCTTGCGGTGTCGATGTGAGACATAAACAGCGGAAGAGTGCCCGACTATCATTCACCTTGTTTCTCTTGTACTATGCGGTGTCGAGGGGAAGCATAAATAGCGGGAAAGTACCCGTCCATCATCCCATCTTGTTCCTTTTGTATCTTGCGGTGTCGATGTGAAGCACAAACAGCGGGAAAGTGCCCGTTTATGGGCTTCACGTATCGAGATTCCCATGGACTCTGTTATTCCCTCTGTCCAACGTTTACATGGTCAGCCTCTTCTTCTGGTTCCATCAAGGCTGTACATCATTGCTAGTTGTGGTATCTAGGTTTGATTCTAGGTGTAATTTCTTTTAACGTCCACATGTCGTAACAGGCGACCAAGGAGGGTTGGCATGGGACTGTCTACCCTACCTCTTAGAAAACTTTAGCAACAAAATGCAGCCAACGAAACATGAAATGCGCAACAGCAGAATATCGCACTGCGTGGGAACGCAACTCAATTACCATTTAAGAATAAAAAAACGCGTTATAGCTCCAAAGTTGCGGCTTGGGTCAATGAGACATATCGCGCCTTTATGACTCACGAGAACTGCGCGAGTTAGTGCGACAAATATCGAAAAATATTCCCATTAAGAGAAGTGATTAACATAATATGTCTAAATACGCAAATATCTCTCTGCTAATTTGCTAAAAACAACTTCGAGTAACAGAGAAACGGCCGTCGGTATAAAACCCAGCGCGAGATGTATGCATCAGTTAAGATAAATATCAGCCCGTGAATTATCAGCTCATTTGTAGACTGCTGGCTGAGAGAATTTTCCACTGGGAACCCTTTGAGGCCACTCATCATAATTATGTGCGATGCCGATAAGCGTTGACGGTCATGTTTCCCCATCGCACACAATCACACGTAGATCAGATTTGCGTCCTTGTCGACATTATGTCATGTGGACAAACCCACAGATATTTATCTCTCTGCCTTCCCCTTGTTCTTTCCCCCTCAATATTGCCAGTTATCCCTAAATGTTTGCTTAATTTCTTATCACAACGTGCCCCTAAAAATCTTGACTGTGTACGTCAAATTTTTATAATCAGTTAACGGTTTTCATTTGTTTCTTGTATGTGTTGCTCATTGGCTTTTCTGTATGTCCATAATTCTTTGCATATTCCTCAGAAACTACATCTCCAATTTCATGAGATGTTTCTCAGCTTGTCTGCCTATTGACATCTTACAAATACATTAAAATATATTGTTTGACTCTCATAGAAATAGAAGAAAGACTAATAGACTAAGGGCCACACAAAACAAAATAATCTTTAATATAGTTACCCTTCCAGGATTCAAACCCGTCACCTCCAAATGTTGACAGCGCCTCGCTGCGGGAAGATTCACGACAAGGCACAGCTTTAACATAAGTGATGATAAATCCGCATTCATCGTATGGGTGCATGCTCACTTTTTCAAGCTCATGTCTTTTGTTATTCAGTTGCATCGAATTCGTAGGTTCATGAACTCTGAAGAAGATCACATGGTACGAAACGTTTGCTTTGAGCAATATCTTTGATTATGAAGCATGTTACTTTTTTCGTTATTGCAATTCTTTAGGTCTGGGCTGTATAGATAAATATAACCTTTAGGTTTTGCATTTTGGTACGCGCCTGTAAACACACATATTCATATCAACATACATATCTACAAAAGACACTCAAACATACATACACCCACACATATGCCTATAACAAGACAAGTATCTCATAAATCGAAGTGGGTTCACCGCATTGTTGGGGACTCTGGTACAAGAAACAGCTGGCCCACTCGCAAAAATCAGTCCGGTGCACTTACATGTAGTAGAAGCTACTAGTAGTAGTAGCACGTATATGGACTACGGTTGGGTTCAAAGCGATAAAACGTAGATTTAGAGAGAGAGAGAGAGAGAGAGAGAGAGAGAGAGAGAGAGAGAGAGAGAGAGAGAGACAGACAGACAGACAGACAGACAGACAGACAGACAGACAGACAGACAGACAGAGACAGAGACAGAGACAGAGAACAAGCGAACAAACGAACGGACTTTATTTTCAAAGGGTAACAAATTGGGCACGCAGGCCCGTCTTACATGAGAGAGAGAGAGAGAGAGAGAGAGAGAGAGAGAGAGAGAGAGAGAGAGAGAGAGAGAGAGAGAGAGAGTAGTAAGAAAAACTAGACTAAATATGTCTTTAACACGACTATGTGTATTCTGTATTTTTGTAAAGTTTGTATTATCCTGAATAGATATTTGTTTTAGATGTGAATACAAACAGAGGTTCTTTTGTCTCCCTCCAAATTGTCTAGAACCGCTTCACGGCCTACACGGGTGTGAAACATCGTCTGGAGAACATCGCACATCTCCCCACCACAATCATGTCTGTGAACCCGACGACAGGTAAGGGAACCTGTGTGGCTGTGTGAAAACATAGTGTAAAGGCATGGCAATCTCTAGGTCTCTAGTAAACATAACATCCTGTAGAGGAACAGTCGAGTCTGTAACCCTACACCAAGTTTGAGAAACATTGTTACTCATGAGCATAACTTTATTTGCAGGAACAGTCGCATTCTGTCAATATAACTTCAAGTAAAGAAAAAGACGTGTCCAATCAATATAACTTCAAGTAAGTAAAAAGAAGAGTTCAATCAACATAACTTCAAATATAAGGAAAAAGACGTGTTCAATCAATACAACTTCAAGTAAGGAAAAAGTCGTGTTTATCCAACATAAATTCAAGTAAGGAAAAAGACGTGTTCATCCAACATAAATTCAAGTAAGGAAAAAGACGTGTTCATCCAACATAAATTCAAGTAAGGAAAACGACGTGTTTAATCAATATAACTTCAAGTAAGGAAAAAGACGTGTTCATCCAACATAAATTCAAGTAAGGAAAAAGACGTGTTCATCCAACATAAATTCAAGTAAGGAAAAAGACGTGTTTAATCCATACAACTTCAAGTAAGGAAAAAGACGTGTTCATCCAACATAAATTCAAGTAAGGAAAAAGACGTGTTCATCCAACATAAATTCAAGTAAGGAAAAAGACGTGTTCATCCAACATAAATTCAAGTAAGGAAAAAGGCGTGTTCATCAAACATAAATTCAAGTAAGGAAAAAGACGTGTTTAATCAATATAACTTCAAGTAAGGAAAAAGACGTGTTCATCCAACATAAATTCAAGTAAGGAAAAAGACGTGTTCATCAAACATAAATTCAAGTAAGGAAAAATACGTGTTTAATCAATATAACTTCAAGTAAGGAAAAAGACGTGTTCATCAAATATAAATTCAAGTAAGGAAAAAGACGTGTTCATCAAACATAAATTCAAGTAAGGAAAAAGACGTGTTTAATCAATATAACTTCAAGTAAGGAAAAAGACGTGTTCATCCAACATAAATTCAAGTAAGGAAAAAGACGTGTTTAATCAATATAACTTCAAGTAAGGAAAAATACGTGTTCATCCAACATAAATTCAAGTAAGGAAAAAGACGTATTCATCCAACATAAATTCAAGTAAGGAAAAAGACGTGTTCATTAAACATAAATTCAAGTAAGGAAAAAGACGTGTTTAATCAATATAACTTCAAGTAAGGAAAAAGACGTGTTCATCCAACATAAATTAAAGTAAGGAAAAAGACGTGTTCATCAAACATTAATTCAAGTAAGGAAAAAGACGTGTTTAATCAATATAACTTCAAGTAAGGAAAAAGACGTGTTCATCAAACATAAATTCAAGTAAGGAAAAAGACGTGTTCATCCAACATAAATTCAAGTAAGGAAAAAGGCGTGTTCATCAAACATAAATTCAAGTAAGGAAAAAGACGTGTTTAATCAATATAACTTCAAGTAAGGAAAAAGACGTGTTCATCAAACATAAATTCAAGTAAGGAAAAAGACGTGTTTAATGAATATAACTTCAAGTAAGGAAAAAGACGTGTTCATCCAACATAAATTCAAGTAAGGAAAAAGACGTGTTCATCAAACATAAATTCAAGTAAGGAAAAAGACGTGTTCATCCAACATAAATTCAAGTAAGGAAAAAGACGTGTTCATCCAACATAAATTCAAGTAAGGAAAAAGACGTGTTTAATCCATATAACTTCAAGTAAGGAAAAATACGTGTTCATCCAACATAAATTCAAGTAAGGAAAAAGACGTGTTTAATCCATATAACTTCAAGTAAGGAAAAATACGTGTTCATCCAACATAAATTCAAGTAAGGAAAAAGACGTGTTCATCCAACATAAATTCAAGTAAGGAAAAAGACGTGTTCATCAAACATAAATTCAAGTAAGGAAAAAGACGTGTTTAATCAATATAACTTCAAGTAAGGAAAAAGACGTGTTCATCCAACATAAATTCAAGTAAGGAAAAAGACGTGTTCATCAAACATAAATTCAAGTAAGGAAAAAGACGTGTTTAATCAATATAACTTCAAGTAAGGAAAAAGACGTGTTCATCAAACATAAATTCAAGTAAGGAAAAAGACGTGTTCATCAAACATAAATTCAAGTAAGGAAAAAGACGTGTTTAATCAATATAACTTCAAGTAAGGAAAAATACGTGTTCATCCAACATAAATTCAAGTAAGGAAAACGACGTATTCATCCAACATAAATTCAAGTAAGGAAAAAGACGTGTTCATCAAACATAAATTCAAGTAAGGAAAAAGACGTGTTTAATCAATATAACTTCAAGTAAGAAAAAAGACGTGTTCATCCATCATAAATTAAAGTAAGGAAAAAGACGTGTTCATCAAACATTAATTCAAGTAAGGAAAAAGACGTGTTTAATCAATATAACTTCAAGTAAGGAAAAAGACGTGTTCATCAAACATAAATTCAAGTAAGGAAAAAGACGTGTTCATCCAACATAAATTCAAGTAAGGAAAAAGGCGTGTTCATCAAACATAAATTCAAGTAAGGAAAAAGACGTGTTTAATCAATATAACTTCAAGTAAGGAAAAAGACGTGTTCATCAAACATAAATTCAAGTAAGGAAAAAGACGTGTTTAATGAATATAACTTCAAGTAAGGAAAAAGACGTGTTCATCCAACATAAATTCAAGTAAGGAAAAAGACGTGTTCATCAAACATAAATTCAAGTAAGGAAAAAGACGTGTTCATCCAACATAAATTCAAGTAAGGAAAAAGACGTGTTCATCCAACATAAATTCAAGTAAGGAAAAAGACGTGTTTAATCCATATAACTTCAAGTAAGGAAAAATACGTGTTCATCCAACATAAATTCAAGTAAGGAAAAAGACGTGTTCATCCAACATAAATTCAAGTAAGGAAAAAGACGTGTTCATCAAACATAAATTCAAGTAAGGAAAAAGACGTGTTTAATCAATATAACTTCAAGTAAGGAAAAAGACGTGTTCATCCAACATAAATTCAAGTAAGGAAAAAAAGTGTTAATCAAACATAAATTCAAGTAAGGAAAAAGACGTGTTCATCCAACATAAATTCAAGTAAGGAAAAAGACGTGTTTAATCAATATAACTTCAAGTAAGGAAAAAGACGTGTTCATCCAACATAAATTCAGTAAGGGATCATTCGCGTTCTGTAAACATAATCCCAGATAAGGGAACATTCATGTTTTATGAATATAATTCCAGACTAGGGAACAGTCGAATTTGTTCAACATAACTTGAGGTTAGAGAACAATTGTGTTCTGTCATCACAAATTGAGTTAAAGAAACAGTCGTGTCATCTCAACATGACTCCAAGAAGACACAATAGTATTATGCCAACATAACTTCAGGTAAGGGAACATTCCTGTTCTGTCAACATAATTCCAAATATGAGAACAGCTGTATTTTGTCAACATAATATCAAGTGAAGGAACAATCGTATTCTGTCAACATAACTCCGGGTAGGGGAACAATCGTATTCTTAATCGGAAACAATACATTAGAATCATGGTCAAAGCTGCGGAGTGCGTGCTCTGTGATATATGTGACTTTCAACAGCCAGCGACGAGAGAGCTAAGAGAAGAAGACGAGAGAGCGGAACAAGGTCGCATTGGTATTAGGGCACTACGCTCTTGAGCATAGCCTACCATGGGTAACGTAATATTCTGTTATGATAATTTGGCGTGTCCAGCGAGTGCCGCGTGGTTACACACCCGCTTCATACGCCAGTGATCCGGGGCTTGTTTCCGGGTCCGGTCAGGGATGTGCACTACTGACGAGCTCAAACGAGAGCGAAACTCGAGTATAGTGCTTCCATATTGACGTGGATAGGCCTTAGGTTCATGACAGAATGCGATCAGCGTTGCCAGTAGTGGGTTGTGCTCAATATTTAAATGTATGTGGCTGTTCTGCGTGCTGTGATGTCGGTCCTTGATTCAACTAAACTCAACTCGTACTTTATTAACAGGTAAGAGAACATTCCTGTCGTTAAAATAACTTCAGGTACTGCAATAAAATAATTCTCAGTTTGTGCAGCGTTAACCTAAAAAAATGTGGCCAATATTTGTTATTCCGTGAAAGCTGATTCAGATGACATAGCTACATAATGTAGTTCTGTCACCAATACATCTGGAACAATCTAGATCAGGGGTGGCCAACACGAGGCCCGCGGGCCGCATGCGGCCCATCGGTAGTCATATTGCGGCCCGCGGTGTGGGAAACGACGTTGTGGTCGAAGCTGTAGCATGCTTGCTTGTTTACTTTAATTTAACAAACAAATTAGGTACGTGGCCCGGCAGGAAATATTATTTCTGAAATTTGGCCCGCCTGCTAAAAAGGTTGGCCATTCCTGATCTAGATCATATTCCTTATATATAGAGATGATCTGAGATGAATCAAGAACCGTCATCACAGCACTCGTGGCATTCGAACACACGCTGTGTCCTCATATTCAATAACAAAACCAAAACGATTCTTAGTGTAGAAAGATCTACCTCATTGCTCCGTGCTTTATCCCACGTGTCTCGGTTTATTTTCAATAGCATGGCCTACCGAAAGCGTCGCACAAAGTACGAACTCCGTTTCTTCAGCAACGAACCCCAGGAGTCTCCGATAGAATTGCATTCAGGAACCGAACAATGTAGCCAGGAATGGACCCAAGACCTTCGGGGCGCGAGGCAAGCTGCGTAACCACTACGCCACGGATCTCCCTCGGCGAAGAGTCCCAATACTAATGATACCGGTTGCTGTCTGATTATGTGTCCTTTCGGCATTTATTTGAAGCACAGACCGTCGATCAGATCCCTGGTCACTTCCTGTCGAACAATTCTCTCCAGGTTCAAAAAAGTCTTAAAAGTCGAGAGGATCGACTTCATTGCAGCGAGTTTAATCCCATATGACTCGGTGACTTTCCGCAGTGTCAAAAAAAAAACACGAACTCGTAGCTTCAGTGACGACCCCAAGAGTCTCCGAGAAAAATGCACCCGTGAACCGAAAGACGTAGTCCAGAATTGAACCCACAACCTTCGGGGCTCGAGACAGACAGCTTGACCACTTCGCCACGGAGCATCCCTCTCTCCAGGTTATAATGATTGATGTGATTTGTCCACACAATATACGTGATTCCAAAGGTTCCTGACCAGTATACAGTATAATTATTTGTCCACACAATATACATGATTCCAAAGGATCCTAATCAGTATACAGTATAATGATTTACCCACACAATATACGTGATTCCAAAGGATCCTGATAAGTATACAGTTTAATGATTTACCCACACAATATACGTGATTCCAAAGGATCCTGATCAGTATACAGTATTATGATTTACCCACACAATATACGTGATTCCAAAGGATCCCGATCAGTATACAGTATTATGATTTACCCACAAAATACACGTGATTCCAAAGGATCCTGATCAGTATACAGTATAATGATTTGTCCACACAATATACGTGATTCCAAAGGATCCTGATCGGTATACAGTATAATGATTTGTCCACACAATATACGTGATTCCAAAGGATCCTGATCAGTATAAAGTATACAGATTTGGTCACACAATATACGTGATTCCAAAGGATCCTGATCAGTATACAGTATAATGATTTTTCCACACAATATAGGTGATTCCAAGGGATCCTGATCAGTATACAATATAATGATTTGTCCACACAAAATACGTGATTCCAAAGGATCCTGATCAGTATACAGTATAATGATTTGTCCACACAATATACGTGATTCCAAAGGATCCTGATCAGTATACAATATAATGATTTGTCCACACAATATACGTGATTCCAAAGGATCCTGATCAGTATACAGTATAATGATTTGTCCACACAATATACGTGATTCCAAGGGATCCTGATCAGTATACAATATAATGATTTGTCCACACAATATACGTGATTCCAAAGCATCCTGATCAGTATACAGTATAATGATTTGTCCACACAATATACGTGATTCCAAAGGATCCTGATCAGTATACAGTATAATGATTTGTCCACACAATATACGTGATTCCAAAGGATCCTGATCAGTATACAGTATAATGATTTGTCCACACAATATACGTGATTCCAAGGGATCCTGATCAGTATACAATATAATGATTTGTCCACACAATATACGTGATTCCAAGGGATCCTGATCAGTATACAATATAATGATTTGTCCACACAATATACGTGATTCCAAAGGATCCTGATCAGTATACAATATAATGATTTGTCCACACAATATACGTGATTCCAAAGGATCCTGATCAGTATACAGTATAATGATTTGTCCACACAATATACGTGATTCCAAGGGATCCTGATCAGTATACAATATAATGATTTGTCCACACAATATACGTGATTCCAAAGGATCCTGATCAGTATACAATAAAATGATTTGTAAACAGGTTTGCTTCACATTGGTTTTAATTTATATTTATGATTTGCATAAATAATTCACCGTGCCGGCACCTAGTTGTTTTGACTAACAATAATTTGTTACATTGTGCTCCAAACAAGGCACAATAACTACAACCTATTGTAGGACCAGTGATGGAGTTATATCTTTCCATACAACAAAGTCTGAGCTGAATTGTAGAGACCATGTGTTGTCCATGCAGCAAGATCCCTCTCTCGACATGTGTAGTTTACTCCAGAGAAAAAGGTAACATCAATATATCTGGAACAAGGCAAGCTGCAAGAGCTGCCGGATCAGCAAAGCAATGCTCTAACTGTCCACCAGTCGGAGCTTCATCCTAGATCAGCTGCCAACCAAGGCTTTGGGCCTGGTGTGCCCTACCATGACATTTAGTCTTTAGGTTGCAATTCCTCGCACTAGGACAAGGCCTGTACCCTCCCAACAGTACTCTTCTACCCGAAGTTTCTGGCACAATGTGGGGTGTCGGATTTCGTGAGAACCGCCCAACATTCGAAGAAAGCAGGTGTCCACGAAAGTTTGTCCAAATAGTGCGGCTATTTCATGATGGTATGCAGGCAAGAGTACAGGAAAATGGTGAACTGTCTGAGCTCTTTCCTGTCACCAATGGAGTGAAACAAGGATGTGTCCTGGCACCAACACTGTTCAGCCTCATGTTTTCAGCTATGTTGACGAATGCCTTCGAGAACAACGACATTGGAATAGACATAAAAAACCGCATGGATGGAAAGTTATTCAATCTCAGAAGGCTGAAAGCTAAAACCATAATTGACAGCGACACCGCCAGAGAGCTCCTGTTTGCTGATGATTGCGCTTTATACGCCAACTCAGAGGCGGACATGCAACATAATGTTTCAGCTTTCTCACATGCCTGTGCCAACTCTGGACTCAATATCAACTTGGAGAAGGCTGTAGTTATGTACCAGTCAGCTCCAGGAAATAATCACACTGTGCCGAATATCAAAGTGAATGGTCATAGTCTAAGTGTTGTGGACAAATTCACCTATCTTGGCAGCACTGTGTCACAAGCTGCCACAATTGATGATGAAGTGAATGCAAGAATCTCCAAGGCCAGTGTGGCCTTTGGCAGACTGTACAAGAATGTATGGGACAGAAATGGAATAAGCCTGCAATTAAAGCTGAAAGTCTACAAAACAGTTGTATTATCCACACTGCTATATGCTTGTGAAACTTGGACTGTTTATCAGCGACACGCTAGGAAATTAAACCACTTCCACACAGTCTGCCTTAGGAAGTTACTGAAGATTAAATGGCAAGACAAGACCCCACACACTGAAAGTCCTAGAAAGAGCGTCCATGCCCAGTATCCACACTCTACTAATGAAGAATCAGATTAGCTGGGCTGGTCACTTGACTCGCATGCCAGATCACAGGCTCCCTAAACGAATTTTTTTACGGCGAGTTGCGTTGTGGTAAACGCTCCCAAGGCGGCCAGAGGAAACGTTTTAAAGACACTCTAAAGATCTCACTGAATGCTTTTGGAATTCATCCTGACACCTGGGAGACTGCTGCTAAAGACAGTAATTCATGGCGTACATCATTACATAAGGTGCAGTCACTAGTGAAGCAACCAGGACTGCAAGAGCTGTGAAGAAAAGTCTGGACAGAAAAACACTGCAGAAAATCCTCCTCCTGAAACGTCAAACATTCTTTGTCCACATTGTCAAAGAACATTTCGAGCCAAAATAGGCCTTATCAGCCATCTTAGAACTCATGGTTCCATACTTTCAACCCCACTGGATGAAATGAATGGTCATCATCATTCTTGATGGACAAACAACACAGTATACGGTAGCTCAGGCATATCTAAGACCTGGCTCATAAGTCACTGTGTTATGTTATGTTCATGTATTCACCAGGTAAGGTCGAGTACGCACAGTGGAACTATCGAATCTTGTGCAGTCCCATCAATTATGACATCCCTCGGGCTTATTTCTACCAGGTATATTCTGTTCATCGTCGTCGTCATCATCATCATCATTCTTATCATCATCAGCAGAATTATCGTCAGATGTCATGCTGATAAATCTAGGTGGTGGTTGTTCGCCGTCTCACACTATCAAAGTATATTCACGATCAGGTATATCAGAAAGTGAGCAAGAATTGCAAGACCTAGTGGAACAAGTAAACAGGCACAGTGCAGAATGTGGCTTAGATATTACCATCCAAAAAATAAAAACTATGATAATTAGCAGTGAAAAGGAAAGGTCATCAATGAACATCACAGTAAACGGGCAGATACTAGAACAAGTAACAAGTTTCTCTTATCTTGGACATATAATAACAGATGATGGAAGAAGTGAAATGGAAGTCAAAAAGAGAATAGGAATGACCAAAAATGCTGTCAACGGCATGAAATCAGTATTAACATCTAAAGAGATTAATAACACATTAAAACGAGAATTGTCAAATGCTACGTATATTCAACGCTACTGTATGGCGCGGAAACCTGGACATTGAACAAGCAACTGGAAAGTCGCATAGAAGCCCTGGAGATGTGGATATACAGACGAATAGGTCGTATTTCATGGAAACAAAAACATTCAAATGCAGAGGTCCTAGATAAACTGAGAGTGAAGAGAGAGTTGATGAAAGAAATATAGACGAGGCAAGTGAAATATTTTGGCCACGTTAAATGACATGATACTCTAATAAAAACCATACTGGAAGGCAAGGTTGAGGGCAAGCGAGCAAGAGGTAGACAAAGATACAAGTGGGAGGATAACATCAAGAGATGGACGAACATCAGCCTGACAGAATGTACAATCAAGGCGAGATACAGACAGTGTTGGAGATCCATTGCAGCCAACTTTCATTGCGGAGACGGCACCTGATTGATTGATTGACTGATATTCTATTTATCATCATCATCATCATCATCATCACCACCACCATCACCACCAACACCACCACCACCACCTAGATCATCATCATCCTCATGTGTTAGGCAGATAAACATTGGAAATCATTTTTCTTGTTCTTGCACGATGATCAGTCTCCGATAAAGTACTCATTCTTGTCTGATTACACCATGTGGCCATACAATAACATAGCTATTTACATCTTTCTTTCTCCCCTTGACCTTTTCCCATTCACTTTGCCAGTTGTCGCTAAGTTCTTAAGTTTATTTCTCTCTTATAAACCTTCCCCTTAAAATATCTGGACTGTATAAGTCTAATTTCTGTCCAGACTGCATATCAACAGAAATGATTAATGCGTTAGAAGAATATGGAATAGATAAAGTTACCAGACTGCTGAATACAATATATGATACTCGAGATAAACCTCATGAATTATGTAATTATGTATGTATTGCAATCTCATAGAAATCAGGAGCCTTGTAATGCGATCAACATTGAACAATTAGTAAAATGAGTCACATCACGAAGATTTTGTTAAAATTTATCATGCAAAGAGTTAGAAAGAAAATACAACCTGAAATAGGAGAAGAATAATGTAGGTTTGTGGAAGGCAAGGGTACAGTAAATACTGTGTATATACTGAGAACAGTAATTGAACGTTCTATAGAAGTAAACAAAGATCTACACCTTTGCTTTATTGACTACACAAGGCTTTCGATAAAATGAGACATGTTGACCTGATAAGGATGCTTGAAGATCTACAAATTGATGGAAAAGACCTTAGACTTATAAAAAAAAACATATTGGAAACAACAAGCTGCTATAAGAATTGATAATAAAGTAGGTCAATACCAGCCTATTAAAAGAGATGTGAGACAGGGATGTGTAATGTCTCCAGATCGTTTTTCCCTATACAGTAAAAATATGTTCAGAAGTATAGAATATATGGAAGGAATCATCATTGGGGGACGATACATCAATAACATTAGATATGCAGATGATATAAACTTGATTGCAGACAATGAACAGGACCTGCAACATTTAGTAGATGCGGTTGTTGCACACAGTGAACAACTAGGGTTAAAATTGAATTGTAAGAAAACACAGATTATGGTTGTCACTGGGAAGAAGGAAATACCACAATGTTATATACAAGTAAATGGGCATATTCTTAAACAAGTGAATCGTTACAGTTATCTCGGAACAGTTATAACATCTGATGGGAGATGCCTTGAAGAAATTAAAACAAGAATTGCCATTGCGAATATAGCCTTTGGCAAGATGAAAACCATACTTACCAATAAAAAGATATCACCTGAAAAGAGAAAACGAGTGTTGAAGTGCTACATAGAACCTGTACTTTTGTATGGATGTGGAAGCGTGGACAATGCAGATGTAAAGCTGAAAAACATCTGATGGCTGTGGAAATGTGGTTTCTGAGGAAAATGCACAGAATACCATGGACAAACAGAAAAACCAATGAACAAGTCCTTCAAGAAACAAATGAAGATCGTAAACTGATTAGAGACATTAGATGTAGACAGTCAAAATTGTTTGGGCATGGTATGAGAAGAAATGAACTGCAGAACTTTGCGACAACTGGCAAGATCGAAGGGAAGAGACCAAGGGGAAGGCCGAAAAGTAAATACCTGGATGGCTTGGCCACATGGCATGGTCGAGACAGAAACACGGAGCTGATCCACGACTCTGGTAATCGAGTGAGATGGCAAAACATGACCGCCACGCTTATCGGCATGGCACATGGTGGATGTACAGAAACTACTAAACTGCCATATTTCTGTTGCTATTATTACTTAGAGAATAACTAATGAACACATGATGTGCCTTGTACAGACCAGACTAAGCTGCCATATTTCTATTGTATGTCAGCATGTAGGCATAACTTACCTTGTACAGACCAGATTAAGCTGCCATATTTCTATTGTATGTCAGCATGTAGGCATAACTTACCTTGTACAGACCAGACTAAGCTGCCATATTTCTATTGTATGTCAGCATGTAGGCATAACTTACCTTGTACAGACCAGACTAAGCTGCCATATTTCTATTGTATGTCAGCATGTAGGCATAACTTACCTTGTACAGACCAGACTAAGCTGCCATATTTCTATTGTATGTCAGCATGTAGGCATAACTTACCTTGTACAGACCAGACTAAACTGCCATATTTCTATTGTATGTCAGCATGTAGGCATAACTTACCTTGTACAGACCAGACTAAGCTGCCATATTTCTATTGTATGTCAGCATGTAGGCATAACTTACCTTGTACAGACCAGACTAAGCTGCCATATTTCTATTGTATGTCAGCATGTCGGCATAACTTACCTTGTACAGACAAGACTAAACTGCCATATTTCTATTGTATGTCAGCATGTAGACATAACTTACCTTGTACAGACCAGACTAAGCTGCCATATTTCTATTGTATGTCTGCATGTAGGCATAACTTACCTTGTACAGACCAGACTAAGCTGCCATATTTCTATTGTATGTCAGCATGTAGGCATAACTTACCTTGTACAGACCAGACTAAGCTACCATATTTCTATTGTATGTTAGCATGTAGGCATAACTTACCTTGTACAGACCAGACTAAGCTGCCATATTTCTATTGTATGTCAGCATGTAGGCATAACTTACCTTGTACAGACCAGACTAAGCTGCCATATTTCTATTGTATGTCAGCATGTAGGCATAACTTACCTTGTACAGACCAGACTAAGCTGCCATATTTCTATTGTATGTCAGCATGTAGGCATAACTTACCTTGTACAGACCAGACTAAACTGCCATATTTCTATTGTATGTCTGCATGTATGCATAACTTACCTTGTACAGACCAGACTAAGCTGCCATATTTCTATTGTATGTCAGCATGTAGGCATAACTTACCTTGTACAGACCAGACTAAACTGCCATATTTCTATTGTATGTCAGTATGTAGGCATAACTTACCCTGTACAGACCAGGCTAAACTGCCATATTTCTATTGTATGTCAGCATGTAGGCATAACTTACCCTGTACAGACCAGGCTAAACTGCCATATTTCTATTGTATGTCAGCATGTAGGCATAACTTACCCTGTACAGACCAGGCTAAACTGCCATATTTCTATTGTATGTCAGTATGTAGGCATAACGTACCTTGTACAGACCAGACTAAACTGCCATATTTATGTTGCTATGTCTGCATAGAGAATAACAAATGAACACATAATTTGCCTTGTACAGGACGATGACCTCAGCTTTCGCGTGGACACAGGTCAAACAATCCTGGAAACCGCCAACAGCCGTGCTGCCAGGTTTAAGTTGTTCGATCCTAAGAGGTTTGTTGTTTCTGTTTTGTTTTCTGTTATTGTTTATGCTTTTGTTATTGTTGCAGTTTTTTTCGCCGCCGCTGATACAGCGGTTGTTTTTTTTTTTGAGCTCGCTCGCTTTGAACTCAAGCGTAGTCCATACACATTATTTACAGTAGTGATGGACTGAATTTTGTATGTGGATTAGCTTTCAGTGTCTCTCGCCATCAGGCGAACTCACTTCGACTTCAGAGTTACTTGTAATTTACGTCCCCAAGTCAAGGACGACAGGTCAACATTGTAGTCCAGCTGTCTGGTGTAGGGGTTGAACCGCTTACCTCGGCATCAGCACATCGGATGTTTAAGAACACGCGTTCTACCCATTCGGCCATGCTGACCTGCGCTGATATATCTATTACCGTTGCCCTTGTTGCTGCTCTGAATGTAGTTACTGCTGTTGTCGTTGCTGTTGATGCTTCTATTGTTGCAATTCATGTGTTGTTATTGCTGCAGCTATTGCTATTGTTGTGGCTGTTATTGTTGCCCTTGTAGCCATTCTTGTTCTACATGTTGTCGTCGTTGTTGTTATTGTTATTGCTATTGTTAATGTCCTTCTAGCTGTTCTAATCCCTAAATGCTGTTGTTGTTACTGTTAGTGATGTGACTATTATTGTTGCCCTTTAGCTGTTCTTATTCTAAATGCTGCTGTTGTTGATGTTATTGTTGTAGCTATTGTTGTTGTCCTTGTTGCTATTCCTATTCTAAATGCTGCTGTTGTTTTTGGTTTCGTTTTTGCCATTGTTGCCGTTGTGGTTGCTGCAACTGCAAAAGTAGTTAGTGCTCATCCTTACCAGCACAATGGTTCCAATCCAATCCCCAGGTAAAGTACACAAGTAGACGATAGCCCTTCACCACATCAGATGTACTGGGTATACCATGCTAGTCTCATATTTTAGACCGATCAGCATTCGATGCCTGCCCACTTTACTCCCCACCAAATTTCTGGTACCTATTTTAGGCAGTGTTGACCTGGAAGGTCAATGGAAAAAAATACATCTCCCGCCTGAGGATTAAAACGTTTGACCACACGGCCCACATGTAAATGTACTAGCCCAGGGGTTCTCAACCAGTGGGGAATCCCCCCCCCCCTCCAGGGGGAATTTTAGGGTTTCCGGAGGGGGGGGGGAGATTAAGATTATTTCTACAATGAATAATAATATTATTAATACAAGAACCGATTACTTGATATTGTTTTTCCCTTCATACTTTACGGTTCTGTACATCTCATCCTATGTGCTATTAAATTTAGCTTCCATTATTTTGTATACTGTGCGGGGGCGGGGACGAGGGGGGGGGGGGTTGGGTTAGGTAGGAAATACGAAGGGGGGGGGGGGATAATGTTCTGAAAATATGGTGAAGGGGGCACGGGTCAAATTTTTAGGTAGGAAATACGAAAGGGTGGGGGTGGGGGGATGAAGTTCTGAAAATATGGTGAAGAGGGGCACGGGCTAAAAAATGTTGAGAACCACTGTACTAGCCATTGTGCTACCGCGACTTTCCAATCTCACTGAGTGGTCCGGTTCTTTGTTATGATTAGTTCCGCTCGGGGGTTCACCTAGCTTAACAAAACTGGTTGCAGGTTAATTTTCAGAATGACGAGGAAAGGATCTCGTCAACTCATCTCAAAGCCTCAACTAAACCGAAGCCTTGAATATGCGAGGGTCTACCACTTGAGATCCCAACTTCAGAACCTGTGTGGATTCAGGACACACTGTTTCAGTCATGAGCATCGATTCTTAGCATTAAAATAAAACCCGGTATCCGGGAAGGATAACCCGATGAACAAATGCCCGAATAAGTCGGATGTGTTGGCCGAAAGGTGCAAATATTGCAGCTCTGTTGCAAACAGGCACAACACAATTACGCCCAAAACAACATTCCAGACGCACGCAGAAAAGACGAAGAAGAAGAACCCAATATCATTGTTGTTTTCAACTTCATGGCCATCTGTCGCGGGACGGTGGTCAGTTTCCACAACTCCAGTGCAGTAATACTATGTACCATCTAGGACGTCGCGGTAACATAATGGTTAGACGCTCGCCTGTCGGCTTGGTGGTCTTGGGTTAGCATCCACTTCTGGACGGATTTTTACAATTGCCATAGCTTCCTAGTTGATCTAGCCTAAATTGGGTACCAGGAAAAGTCTGGAGAAGCAAAGCCGACCGAGGTGATGCTGACCATATCACTCAACTAGCGCCTATTGTCTCCAAACATATGGCTCTAGTACCATATATGCTATGTGCCGTAATGCGTGACACCCAGACGTCTAGCGACTGAGCTTCCATACTTCCTGCATCAAACTTATTTAGAGTTAAAACTAAATCTTCCAGTTGTGGGCTCATGTGGATGATAGACCTGACTAGTGTTGAGCTGAACTAAGAATCTACATCACTGCACTCAGGACATTCACATACGAAGAGTCATACTACTAATCGTTCCTACCACTATCTGATTGAAAGTTTTCCTGGTCTTCCCTCTCAGTTTTGAGATTCTGTCTGACTAATGAAGACAACGTTTCATAGGTAGTTGGTCATGCGTCTAAGTACACTTGTTCCTGCAGCGAGGTGATGTTGTCATTTGGAGGTGATGCCTTGACTCAACTCCCGCAATGATTAAATGGCAAGTCAACTTCAAAGCTCTTGGCTCAATTAATAGTGAGAAACTGGACGGGATTTACAAAAACATCTGCGACTATATCCCTATGCTATCCGACTTTACCTTGGAGCGCAGCCTATCTCGCCATTCCAATTTCAGCCGCTGTCTAGGTATTCTGTGCTTTCGGGTCTTCTAATCGATATTGATCATTTCCTCGTCAGACTAATCCTCCTCATGATAATTCCCAGTCCAGCTTCGCACTCCTCACAACCATGATCTCCAAACGAACACGGGCTCCACGAAAATATGTCCGCGCCTCAGACGAATCACACAAGGTCTCCCTCTGTTGTTCTCTGACGTAGTCCGTTCCTAAGCTGCCCTTAGTTTTTCCGTGTTCGTTGTTTATTTTGGTACGTCCTTCTGGATCATTATGGATAGTCCCTTTTTCCTTTCACTTATTTCTTACTGGTGCGTACCCGTCATATGGCAGGTGACAGGTTCGAAACCCAGTCGGTTACTATAGCTTTCAATTGTTATGTTGTCTAGTGCGTCATCTAGTCTCTAATTCTTTCCCCTACCTCTTAAATTTAGCTTAAAAATCGACAGGGTCGACTTCATTGCACCCAGATTTAATCCCACATGGCTCAGTCTCTTTCCACAGCGAACTGCCGAAAGCGTCGCACAAAGCACTAACTCCTTAGCTCCAGCGACGACCCCATGAGTTTCCTGACAAAAAATGCACTCGTGAACCGAAGGTTCGCGGTCCGGAATCAAACCCACAATCCCTGGAAGGTAAACCCGGTCAACAAATGCCCGCAGAAGTCGGATGTGTCGGCCTAATGGCGCAAGAACGCAGTTCTGCTGTAAACAGGCACAACGCAGTCGCGTCCGAAAAAAAAAAAAACTCTCCGGATGAACGCAGCAGAAGAAGAACCCACAACCTTCGGAGCCCGAGTCAGACGGTTTGACCACTTCGCCGCGGAGACTCCCAACACGAGAAGACCAGAGGGCGAGTTAGCTGTTAGCGACCTGACCTCACTATACCTCGCGGCCTCTAATAGGAGCTCCCGGATAGACTCTCGAGAGCTGGGAATCATACAAGGTACCCCTACCTCTATGAGCGTCAAACGATATGTGTGTATTTATTTATAAATCTTTCAGTAGGTTGACTAACCAACTAACCAATCCCCCTCTCCCGATTTTGGGCTATTAGATAGGTGTCTAACCTTCTCGGATAGGGGCGAAAACTGGAAGGACCCGTGAGTAAGTTGCACACAAAACAAATTCTTTTTCAGCTGGCAGGTACACTTGGCCGCTGCCAAGAAAGAAGCCAGTCACATAGTAGGAACCTACAATTAGTTTGTGAAATGTAAGGGCCATCACATGTTTGCAGGCCGGAGTGCACTGACGAATAGGTGGTCAGTCTTTCCCTCACGTAGTAAACGACCAGAGCTGACTTCAAACCCTTGTCCGACCGCGCTGGTGTGATTGGCAGGTTTAACGTCCTAAATGGTAGACCAAGGCAGCTGCTCAGGCAACAGTTCAAAATCAGCCCCCCCAAAAAGGAATGACTATTTATATTATGTGTGATTTTGGTTTATGTACATTTGGATACTTGTCCGTGCTACCGAGTTTGTGCACTGTGTTAAGATTCTCCTGGTGTGATCAAGGGGAGGTGACTTGAGCACGTATAGGGATATCCGAGTGCACGGGATGTGAGCGTTAACTGTTATAGTCTGTTTGTTTTCTTTTTTTGCCCCAATATAAACATCCATATCTCAGTAACCAACTGAGGGAAAATTATGAGATTTAATATATAACCTTATCATTATGTCCACCCAACAAAAATTTTTTTCTGGAGATTTTACAGCAGATTTCAAAGTTTGTTTATATGCGGTATATAATTTACGGGTCTGAGATGAAATTCATAATTTTAAATGTATTACAGCGTAGCCAGATAGTCAGCGCCCAGTGTTGAATATTGTACGTGTTTTGAAGGGATTGGCCTTATGCCAACTCCCCGCGTTGTTCAAACTGGGACTGTTCAGAGGTATCTCAAAATGTGGGTTATTTCATGAAACCTGATTAATATGTTTTTGTTTTTTTTTTGGTTTAAAAAAAAAAAATCTTACCACTTATCGCTAACATTGAAATGTGTGAATAGTTTTCAATGGGATTGAATGCGAAATTATACACTTCAAAGAATCGCTATGAAGTTGTACACATATTTTTGTCAAGGAGCTGATCGCAGGAAACTGTTTTATACTATTACAAATTCCGAAAAAAGAACAGTGCATGCATTGGGTTTGAGTATACGGTAATTTCGTCGATGGGTTCAAGAATCTGGAATTAAACCACCACGCAATAACAAAACGGTTGGTAGAAAGATTATTGTAGACAGCTTTGACAAAGATGTCATAAGGCGAGATATTATAAACATGCTTTAACAAGTCGCTTAAAATTCGACAGGGTCGACTTCATTGCACCGGGTTCTATCCCATATTGCTCTGTCTCTTTCCGCAGCGCGGAAAGCATCGCACAAAGCACGAACTCCGCAGTTCTAGCGACGACCCATAGAAGTCTCCGAAAAATTAAACTCGTGAACCGAAGGATGCGGCCCGGAATCGAACCCACGACCTTTGGAACCCGAGTCAAGACGGAGACTCCTAAAATTATAAAAATTTTGGATTTTATATCTAGGATTATCCAGCATTATAAAAATGCTGGATGGCAAAGAAACAGTGACTGTATCATGAAAGCTAATAGACTACAATGGCTGGGGCATATAGAAAGAATGGAAGATAATCGGGAAACAAAAATCTCTTACACTCAGGAAATAAATATACAGACCTACAAGCACTTGGAATCAACGACTGGCAA
This sequence comes from Cepaea hortensis, assembly GCA_963921405.1. Classification (NCBI taxonomy): domain Eukaryota; kingdom Metazoa; phylum Mollusca; class Gastropoda; order Stylommatophora; family Helicidae; genus Cepaea; species Cepaea hortensis. The sequence goes on along the minus strand of OY992887.1, from coordinate 23,300,931 downwards.
GAGAAGGTCAATCAGAGAGACGAATGGAGACGGATTGTATCTGCAGGAAAGAACCTCAATGGCTCGGAACGCCGAAGAAGAAGAAGAATACTGTGTCAACTGCATAGCGTATATTATTTATATTATAACCTCCGATTAGTATTCTTGGCGTCTCTTTGATCTCTCTCAATGGTACACAACCTGTGGTGCTACTAACAGATGCAAAATCAGTACTCGAGGCGCTCCTCTCTGGGAAATTGCCAGTACTAAGGACACTACTTTCTGAACTTAGCAGTCAGCATAAAGTCACCATACAGTGGATACCATCCCACTGTGGAGTACCCGGAAACGACAGAGCTGATCAATTGGCTAAGGAAGGAGCCAAAGAGGAACAGCCTGATGTGCCCGTTACATACCACCAAAAGAAAAGAATGATCAAATCAGTCAGAAAGCCACCAAAACCTGCTCAAGATGACTACCACATTATGGATAGACCAGAACAAGTCATTATTCTGCGCCTCAGAACAGGACACAATAGATTACGCAACCACATGTATACAAAATTCAAGATTGGTGAAACAGCCATGTGCACATGTGGATTGGCGTCGCAGACAGCAGAGCACATACTCCAAGACTGCCCAAAATATAACATATCTAGGCAAACCTTCTGGCCTAGAGAGACGACAGTGGAAGATAAACTCTATGGACCACTGTGTGAACTGAAAAAAACAGTTCAATTCATGCAAGAGACGACATTGCAGATATAGACATATTTCAAGCGAACGAAAGAAGAAGAATCTCTCTCATTATTACTTCGCTATATAGGGAGAGGAGATCCGGTTACAAGACACACCCCTGTTGGACTCCTAGCTTTATTTCCCATTTTAATTTCTGCTACTTGGTTCCAGTAAATATTCTTTATTATTCTTAAGTCTTTCCCATCAGTGTTGATATTTCCAACGTATAATAATAAATCACACAATGTATACAAATGCACATGCATTTCCCTAGTTGCTTAGAATATTTAAAAGATCATACTAATATGAAGGCTAATAGACTACAATGGCTGGGGCATATAGAAAGAATGGAAGATAATAGGGAAACAAAACTCGCTTACACTCAGGAAATAAATGACCGTAGACCTCGAGGTAGACCAAGAAGGCGGTGGAGAGATAATACATGTACAGACCTACAAGCACTTGGAATCAACGACTGGCAAGAGAAGGTCCACCAGAGAGACGAATGGAGACGGATTGTATTTGCAGCAAAGAACCTCAATGGCTCGGAACGCTGAAGAAGAAGAAGATACTAATATACTAATATTATTGTAATGCCTTGATTGATCACTACATTTAATAATTATGTTCAAAAATTCTGCGGAATTACCAAATATCTAAAAGAAAGACACTTAAATAAGCAATGAGTAGGGGACAAGGGGCCGGTCTCTCTGACTGTGGGGTTACAACACTTTCTCTCTGTAATCCCGTTTATCACGCAGAGTCTCGCAGCGGAGCGAGAACTGAGGTGGTTCGACCCCCGCTCGTGACTTGCGGATACTGAGCCGGCCGCTCAGAAAGCAATGGCAAACTACTGAGCGTAATCTTGCCAAGAGATCAACAGACAGCTGAAAGATGCTGCTGTTGACAGCTAAGTCCTGTAAAAGGATACGCAAAACATTTAGGGGACAAGGGAACATAAACAACTAATATTGTTAGGATAAAAGAAAATAGGTTAATTATAATTGTAAGGGAGGTAACTGGATGGTTAAACAAGATAAATCATATACTAGCGGTAATATTTATAAATAAGATCAAACGTCTATCCTTACCCTTAGAAATAAAGGAAACAATCCAGAAGTAAAATGTGTTAATGGCAAATAGAATACATTTAGTTTTCATATATAAGATGTTTTAAAATTTTACATACTTACATTTTATAAGCCATTTTTTTGTCTTTTATTCATTTTTAAAACTTTATTTGTATACTTTCAATGTAAGTCCACTTTATTTATTACCCACCTCCCCCTATATGGGGGAAGAACATTTTTTTTTACTGGCTTCATAAGGCCACAAACAGGAAAGAAAAGTTATTCAATAATATTGATGACACATAAGGGCGAATGAACCTGAGTGTGAAAGGTTTTTCTATTAAATGGTTTGGTATGCATGGGACCGAATGGTTATTTAACCACCATTGTCAACAGGTACTATACATGTAGTTACACCATGCCTAGAATATAATGTTGTCACACATGTATGAATGTATATGCTGTATTTGCTAATGTAAAAAAGACACTGTTTATGTACATAATAAACTTTTTACAAAAAAAAACAAAAATTCGCCATTTACTACAGACTTCCGTGGAGAGGAGCAATATAATGAGTCAAAAGACTATTTTTACGACCCTACACCGTTGGGTATATTGGAATAAATGTAACGAATGGTTTAAAATGTAAGTACTATCATCATTGGCTATGCCGGCGAACGTTGGGTGTCGGCTTCACCATCTTGTATGTAAGTAAATAGTACCGCTACCAGCCTTTTTCACGAGTTTGTAAGAAATTAAATTTCACACGTCATCCAAAAACTTACATATGACAATGCTCCGTAGCATACAATGAACATTTATAAATAAACGGCAACATCTTGAACATACACTATTCACACTAAATACACCATTCTGTTTACGAAGAAGAAAAGAGAGAGAAAATGGTCGGAAAACTAAAGAGAAATAAATTTCCTTTATGTACAAGCACAAAATATTACAGGTATTTCCACAGTAAAATATACGAAGTGCTTTAAAAGAACATTACTATAGTGTGTGTGTGTGTGTGTGTGTGTGTGTTTTTTTTTTTTTGCCCTAATATAAACATCCATATCTCAGTAACCAACTGAGGGAAAATTATGAGATTTAGTATATAACCTTATCATTATGTCCATCCAACAAAAAATTTTTTGTTATGGAGATTTTACAGCAGATTTCAAAGTTTGTTTATATACGGTATATAATTTACGGGTCTGAGATGAAATTCATAATTTTAAATGTATTACAGCGTAGCCAGACAATCAGCGCCCAGTGTTGAATATTGTACATTTTTTCACGGGATTGGCCTTATGACAACTCCCCGCGTTGTTTAAACTAGGACTGTTCATTCATAGGTGTCTCAAAATGTGGGTTATTTCATGAAACCTGATTAATATGTCTTTTTTTAAAATCTTACCACTTATCGCTAACATTGAAATGTGTGAATATTTTTCAATGGGATTGAATGCGAAATTATACACTTCAAAGAATCGCTATGAAGTTGTACACATATTTTTGTCAAGAAGCTGATCGCAGGAAACTGTTTTATACTATTACAAATTCCGAAAAAAGAACAATGTAAGCATTGGGTTTGAGTAAACGGGCATTTCGTCGATGGGTTCAAGAATCTGGAATTAAACCACCACGCAATAATCAAACGGTAGGTAGAAAGATTATTGTAGACAGCTTTGACAAAGATGTCATAAGGCGAGCTATTATAAACATGCTTTAACAAGTCGCTTAAAATTCGACAGGGTCGACTTCATTGCACCGGGTTCTATCCCATATTGCTCGGTCTCTTTCCGCAGCGCGGAAAGCATCGCACAAAGCACGAACTCCGCAGCTCTAGCGACGACCCATAGAAGTCTCCGAAAAATTAAACTCGTGAACCGAAGGATGCGGCCCGGAATCGAACCCACGACCTTTGGAGCCCGAGTCAAGACGGAGACTCCTATAATTATAAAAAAATTGGATTTTATATCTAGGATTATCCAGCATTATAAAAATGCTGGATGGCAAAGAAACAGTGACTGTATCATGAAGGCTAATAGACTACAATGGCTGGGGCATATAGAAAGAATGGAAGATAATCGGGAAACAAAAATCTCTTACACTCAAGAAATAAATATACAGATCTACAAGCACTTGGAATCAACGACTGGCAAGAGAAGGTCCACCAGAGAGACGAATGGAGACGGATTGTATCTGCAGGAAAGAACCTCAATGGCTCGGAACGCTGAAGAAGAAGAAGAATACTGTGTCAACTGCATAGCGTATATTATTTATATTATAACCTCCGATTAGTATTCTTGGCGTCTCTTTGATCTCTCTCATTATTATTTCGCTATATAGGGAGAGGAGATCCGGTTACAAGACACACCCCTGTTGGACTCCTAGCTTTATTTCCCATTTTAATTTCTGCTACTTGGTTCCAGTAAATATTCTTTATTATTCTTAAGTCTTTCCCATCAGTGTTGATATTTCCAACGTATAATAATAAATCACACAATGTATACAAATGCACATGCATTTCCCTAGTTGCTTAGAATATTTAAAAGATCATACTAATATACTAATATTATTGTAATGCCTTGATTGATCACTCCATCCATCCATCATGTGCCATGCCGGTAAGCGTGGGCGGTCATGTTCTGCCATCTCACTCGATCAACAGAGTCGTGGATCAGTTCCGTGTTTTTGTCTCGACCATGCCACAAGGCCAAGCCATCCAGATACTTGTTTCTAGGTCTTCCCCTTGGTCTGTTCCCCTCGATCTTACCAGTTGTCACCAAGTTCTCCAAATCATTTCTTCTCATAACATGCCCAAAAAATTCTGACTGTCTACGTCTAATGTCTCTGATCAGTTTACGATCTTCATTTGTTTCTTGAAGGACTTGTTCATTGGTCTTTCTGGCTGTCCATGGTATTCTTTGCATTTTCCTCAGAAACCACATTTCTACAGCCATCAGATGTTTTTCAGCCTGACTGCTCATTGTCCAAGCTTCACATCCATATAAAAGTACAGGTTCTATGTAGCATCTCAACACTCTTTTTCTCGTTTCAATTGACATCTTTTTATTGGTCAGTATGTTTTTCATCTTGCTAAAGGCTACTTTTGCCATGGCGATTCTTGTTCTAATCTCTTCAAGGCATCTCCCATCAGATGTTATTACTGTTCCGAGGTAATTGTACCTATTCACTTGTTGAAGAATATTCCCATTTACTTGTATATTACACTGTGGTATTTCGTTCTTCTTAGTGACGACCATAATCTGTGTCTTTTTACAATTTAATTCTAACCCTTGTTGTTCACTGTGTGTAACAACCGCATCTACTAAATGTTGCAGGTCCTGTTCATTGTCTGCAATCAAGACTGTATCATCTGCATATCTAATGTTATTGATGCATCGTCCCCCAATGTTGATTCCTTCCATATTTTCAATATTTCTGAAAATATTTTCACTGTACAGGGAAAACAGATCTGGAGACATTACACATCCCTGTCTCACACCTCTCTTAATAGGCTGATATTGGCTTACTTCATTATCAACTCTTATGGCAGCTTGTTGTTTCCAATATATGTTTTTTACAAGTCTAAGGTCTTTCCCATCAATTTGTAGTTCTTCAAGCATCCTTATCATGTTGACATGTCTCACTTTATCAAAAGCCTTTGTGTAGTCAATGAAGCAAAGGTGTAGATCTTTGTTTACTTCTATAGAACGTTCGATTACGGTTCTCAGTATATACACAGCATTTACTGTACCCTTGCCTACTACAAACCCACATTGTTCTTCTCCTATTTCAGGTTGTATTTTCCTCCTAACTCTTTGCATGATAATTCTTAGCAAAATCTTCGTGATGTGACTCATTATACTAATTGTTCGATGTTGATCACATTCCAAGGCTCCTGATTTCTTTGGGATTGCAATAAATACAGAATTACATAACTCATGAGGTATGTTTCCAGTATCATATATTGTATTAAGCAGACTGGTAACTTTATCTATTCCATATTCTTCTAAAGCATTAATCATTTCTGTTGTGACGCTGTCTGGACCGGGGGTTTTGCCAGATTTCATATGATTAAGAGCATTCTGAACCTCCATTTTCAAAATTGCTGGCCCTTCATTGTTATTTTGAACAATATATTGTTCGTCTCTGCTATCGTCATACAGGTTTTTCACGTAATCTGACCATTCATGTAATATCTGATCTTTTTCTATTATGACTCTTCCATCTTTTGTCTTTAGGCAGCCTGCTGATGTACGTGTTCTTTGATTAGTAATCTCCTGAATTCTTTTGTGCATTAGTTTTGCATTTTTACTGTTGTGTTGTTTTTCAATTTCTCTGCAATTTTTCTCAAGCCATGTTTCTTTAGCCTCCTTACATAAGGTTCTGACTTTTCTGTGAATTTCTTCATATTTGGCAGGATTATTTTTGTTCTGTCTTCTTGTTTCCATTAGTTGTAAAATTTCTTCAGTCATCCATGTCTTACGGCCAACTTTCTTTACTTTTGGAATAGTTTTTTCTGCTGCACAACTGATTGAATTCTTCAGCATTTCCCATTGATCATCTACATCTTGAAATAGGATCTCTAGATCAGACAATAAATCAAATTTGTTCTTTACTTCTATGTTAAAATTATCTTGTATTTCTTTGTCAGTTTTCAATTTGCACAAGTCATATTTAGGGTTTCCTGCTGTATACTTGACTTTCTTTAACTTTACCCTCAATGTGCCAGTAATTAATCTGTGATCACTGTAACAGTCTGCATTTGGAACTGTTTTTACAACTGTTAATGCATTTCGAAACCTTTTGCTTATCAGGATGTAATCTATCTGGTTTTTAATCCTGCTGTCTGGACTCCTCCATGTCCATAATCTTCTAGGATGTTGTTTAAACCAGGTGTTTCCTACAACCAATTCTTGTTCTTTTGCCCATTCTACAAGTCTGTAACCTCTTTCATTTCTCTCTCCCAAACCATGGTTGCCTACACTGTATCCATCGCTTTGCTTTCCTATTTTTGCGTTGAAATCACCCATTATGATATTTATTTATTTATTTATTTGATTGATCACTACATTTAATAATTATGTTCAAACATTCTGCGGAATTACCAAATATCTAAAAGAAAGACACTTAAATAAGCAATGAGTAGGGGACAAGGGAACATAAACAACTAATATTGTTAGTATAAAAGAAAATAGGTTAATTATAATTGTAAGGGAGATAACTGGATGGTTAAACAAGATAAATCATATACTAGCGGTAATATTTATAAATAAGATCAAACGTCTATCCTTACCCTTAGAAATAAAGGAAACAATCCGGAAGTAAAGTGTGTTAATGGCAAATAGAATACATTTAGTTTTCATATATAAGATGTTTTAAAATTTTACATACTTACATTTTATAAGCCATTTTTTTGGGGTCTTTTATTCATTTTTAAAAATTTATTTGTATACTTTCAATGTAAGTCCACTTTATTTATTACCCACCTCCCCCTATATGGGGGAAGAATATTTTTTTTTACTGGCTTCATAAGGCCACAAACAGGAAAGAAAAGTTATTGAATAATATTGTTGACACATAAGGGCGAATGAACCTGAGTGTGAAAGGTTTTTCTATTAAATGGTTTGGTATGCATGGGACCGAATGGTTATTTAACCACCATTGTCAACAGGTACTATACATGTAGTTACACCATACCAAGAATATAATGCCACACGTGTATGAATGTATATGCTGTATTTGCTAATGTAAAAAAGACACTGTTTATGTACATAATAAACTTTTTACAAACAAAAAAAAAAATTCGCCATTTACTACAGACTTCCGTGGAGAGGAGCAATATAATGAGTCAAAAGACTATTTTTACGACCCTACACCGTTGGGTATGTTGGAATAAATGTAACGAATGGTTTAAAATGTAAGTACTATCATCATTGGCTATGCCGGCGAACGTTGGGTGTCGGCTTCACCATCTTGTATGTAAGTAAATAGTACCGCTACCAGCCTTTTTCACGAGTTTGTAAGAAATTAAATTTCACACGTCATCCAAAAACTTACATATGACAATGCTCCGTAGCATACAATGAACATTTATAAATAAACGGCAACATCTTGAACATACACTATTCACACTAAATACACCATTCTGTTTACGAAGAAGAAAAGAGAGAGAAAATGGTCGGAAAACTAAAGAGAAATAAATTTCCTTTATGTACAAGCACAAAATATTACAGGTATTTCCACAGTAAAATATACGAAGTGCTTTAAAAGAACATTACTATAGTGTGTGTGTGTGTGTGTGTGTGTGTGTGTGTGTGTGTGTGTGTGTGTGTGTGTGTGTGTGTGTGTGTGTGTGTGTTTTGCCCCAATATAAACATCCATATCTCAGTAACCAACTGAGGGAAAATTATGAGATTTAGTATATAACCTTATCATTATGTTCATCCAACAAAAATTTTTTTGTTATGGAGATTTTACAGCAGATTTCAAAGTTTGTTTATATACGGTATATAATTTACGGGTCTGAGATGAAATTCATAATTTTAAATGTATTACAGCGTAGCCAGACAATCAGCGCCCAGTGTTGAATATTGTACATTTTTTCACGGGATTGGCCTTATGACAACTCCCCGCGTTGTTTAAACTAGGACTGTTCATTCATAGGTGTCTCAAAATGTGGGCTATTTCATGAAACCTGATTAATATGTCTTTTTTTAAAAATCTTACCACTTATCGCTAACATTGAAATGTGTGAATATTTTTCAATGGGATTGAATGCGAAATTATACACTTCAAAGAATCGCTTTGAAGTTGTACACATATTTTTGTCAAGGAGCTGATCGCAGGAAACTGTTTTATACTATTACAAATTCCGAAAAAAGAACAATGTAAGCATTGGGTTTGAGTAAACGGGCATTTCGTCGATGGGTTCAAGAATCTGGAATTAAACCACCACGCAATAATCAAACGATAGGTAGAAAGATTATTGTAGACAGCTTTGACAAAGATGTCATAAGGCGAGCTATTATAAACATGCTTTAACAAGTCGCTTAAAATTCGACAGGGTCGACTTCATTGCACCGGGTTCTATCCCATATTGCTCGGTCTCTTTCCGCAGCGCGGAAAGCATCGCACAAAGCACGAACTCCGCAGCTCTAGCGACGACCCATAGAAGTCTCCGAAAAATTTAACTCGTGAACCGAAGGATGCGGCCCGGAATCGAACCCACGACCTTTGGAGCCCGAGTCAAGACGGAGACTCCTAAAATTATAAAAAATTTGGATTTTATATCTAGGATTATCCAGCATTATAAAAATGCTGGATGGCAAAGAAACAGTGACTGTATCATGAAGGCTAATAGACTACAATGGCTGGGGCATATAGAAAGAATGGAAGATAATCGGGAAACAAAAATCTCTTACACTCAGGAAATAAATATACAGACCTACAAGCACTTGGAATCAACGACTGGCAAGAGAAGGTCAATCAGAGCGACGAATGGAGACGGATTGTATCTGCAGGAAAGAACCTCAATGGCTCGGAACGCTGAAGAAGAAGAAGAATACTGTGTCAACTGCATAGCGTATATTATTTATATTATAACCTCCGATTAGTATTCTTGGCGTCTCTTTGATCTCTCTCATTATTATTTCGCTATATAGGGAGAGGAGATCCGGTTACAAGACACACCCCTGTTGGACTCCTAGCTTTTTTTCCCATTTTAATTTCTGCTACTTGGTTTCAGTAAATATTCTTTATTATTCTTAAGTCTTTCCCATCAATGTTGATATTTCCAACGTATAATAATAAATCACACAATGTATACAAATGCACATGCATTTCCCTAGTTGCTTCGAATATTTAAAAGATCATAATAATATACTAATATTATTGTAATGCCTTGATTGATCACTACATTTAATAATTATGTTCAAACATTCTGCGGAATTACCAAATATCTAAAAGAAAGACACTTAAATAAGCAACGAGTAGGGGACAAGGGAACATAAACAACTAATATTGTTAGTATAAAAGAAAATAGGTTAATTATAATTGTAAGGGCGATAACTGGATGGTTAAACATAATAAATCATATACTAGCGGTAATATTTATAAATAATATCAAACGTCTATCCTTACCCTTAGAAATAAAAGAATCAATCCGGAAGTAAAATGTGTTAATGGCAAATAGAATACATTTAGATTTCATATATAAGATGTTTTAAAATTTTACATACTTACATTTTATAAGCCATTTTTTTGTCTTTTATTCATTTTTTAAAGTTTATTTGTATACTTTCAATGTAAGCCGGTATCGCGTAACATCTACTTCCCCCTATATGGGGGAAGAACATTTTTTTACTGGCCTCATAAGGCCACAAACAGGAAAGAAAAGTTATTCAGTAATATTGTTGACACATACGTGCGAATGAACCTGAGTGTGAAAGGTTTGTCTATTAAATGGTTTGGTATGCATGGGAGCGAAAGGTTATTTAACCACCATTGTCAACAGGTACTATACATGTAGTTACACCATACCAAGAATATAATGCCACACGTGTATGAATGTATATGCTGTATTTGCTAATGTAAAAAAGACACTGTTTATGTACATAATAAACGTTTTACAAAATAAAAAAAAAAAAAAATTCGCCTTTTACTACAGACTTCCGTGGAGAGGAGCAATATAATGAGTCTAAAGACTATTTTTACGACCCTACACCGTAGGATATATTGGAATAAATGTAACGAATGGTTTAAAATGTAAGTACTATATTCATTGGCTATGCCGGCGAACGTGGGGAGTCGGCTTCATCATCTTGTATGTAAGTAAATAGTACCGCTACCAGCCTTTTTCAAGAGTTTGTAAGAAATTAAATTTCACACTTCATCCAAAAACTTACATATGACAATGCTCCGTAGCACACAATGAAAATCTACAAATAAACGACAACATCTTGAACATACACTATTCACACTAAATACACCATTCTGTTCACGAAGAAGAAAAGAGGGAGAAAATGGTCGGAAAACTAAAGAGAAATAAATTTCCTTTATGTACAAACACAAAATATTACAGGTATTTCCACAATAAAATATACGAAGTGCTTTAAAAGAACATTACTATAGTGTTTTTTTTTTTTTTTTTTTGGCCCCAATATAAACATCCATATCTCAGTAACCCAGGGGGCTGCGTGGTCTCGAGGTATGGTGTCCGCCTCGAGTCCTGGAGGTCGCGGGTTCAGGCCCCGGTGCGGACCAGGATTTATTTAAAGAATCCACCCGGACTTCCAGTAATTTCCCCTGGTCTCTGGATAGTGAGATCGGACGCCCGTGTGTATTGTTGCGCACGTAAAAAATCCCTTGGCAGTTGGAAATCGAAAAAGAGTAGCCTAACGGCGCTGCCCGGGCAAAATTTCGAGTTAAAAATCTACCCAAAGTATTTCAGGATCCTCGGCGGTGCTACGGAGTTCGTGCACTGAGCTGAGTTTCTCCAGACTCAGGTTTGAGTTAGGAGGAGAACGGAGCACTTATGGGTTGCACCCGTGTTCATCCATAAAACTAAACTAAACTAAATCTCAATAACCAACTGAGGGAAAATTATGAGATTTAGTATATAATCTTATCATTATGTCCATCCAACAAAATATTTTTTTGTTATGGAGATTTTACAGCAGATTTCAAAGTTTGTTTATATACGGTATATAATTTAAGGATCTGAGATGAAATTCATAATTTTAAATGTATTATAGCGTAGCCAGACAATCAGCGCCCAGTGTTGAATAGTGTACATTTTTTCACGGGATTGGCCTTATGCTAACTCCCCGCGTTGTTTAAACTAGGACTGTTCATTCAGAGGTGTCTCAAAATGTGGGTTATTTCATGAAACCTGATTAATATGTCTTTCTTTTTTTTAAAATCTTACCACTTATCGCTAACATTAAAATGTGTGAATATTTTTCAATGGGATTGAATGCGAAATTATACCTTCAAAGAATCGCTATGAAGTTGTACACATATTTTTGTCAAGAAGCTGATCGCGGGAAACTGTTTTATACTATTACAAATTCCGAAAAAAGAACAATGCAAGCATTGGGTTTGAGTAAACGGGCATTTCGTCGATGGGTTCAAGAATCTGGAATTAAACCACCACGCAATAACCAAACGGTAGGTAGAAAGATTATTGTAGACACATTTGACAAAGATGTCATAAGGCGAGCTATTATAAAAATACTTTTAAAAGTCGCTTGATATACGACAGGGTCGACTTCATTGCACCGGGTTCTATCCCATATGGCTCGGTCTCTTTCCGCAGCGCGGAAAGTATCGCACAAAGCACGAACTCCGCAGCTCTAGCGACGACCCACAGAAGACTCCGAAAAATAAAACTCGTGAACCGAAGGATGCGGCCCAGAATCGAACCCACGACCTTTGGAGCCCGAGTCAAAAGGCTTGACCACTTCGCCACGGAGACTCCTAAAATTATAAAAATTATATCCAGGATTATCCAGCATTATAAAAATTCTGGATGCCAAAGAAACAGTGGCTGTTAGAAAACTTAGGGTATTGTTCAGAAAGAACAATAACATAGAGCTTTCCAAAACAACTTTGTGGAAAATTATAAGGACATTATCTTCACTATTTGAAAGTACAAGGGCTGTAGAAATAATCTTTGCGAGCAACCGCATTTAGGAGCCATGAGAAGCAGATACCTACGTGAAATAAGGGAAATGCGCAAAGAAAATTATGGCATAGTGTGTTTGGATGAAATGTGGATCAATGCGCACCACACAAGTGATAAGGAATGGCAATCAGTGGATGGACAGATAAAGCGATATGTGCCCAGTAGTGTAGGACAACTTTTGGTCATGGCCCATGCTGGTAATACGCATAATGGCTTACAACAGAATGCTGGGCTCGTGTTCGTATCAAAGCATACAGACAATAGGGATTATCATAATAAGATGAATGGTAATGTATTTAGAGATTGGCTCGAGAATACTGTGCTTCCATCCCAAGATAGACAGTCGTGTCCAATTATGGACAATGCATGATATCAATGTTGTTGCCCAAAAAGGCAAAATACCTACATCATCGAGAACAAAGGGAGCAATAAAGATATGGCTCCGAATGGAAAACATACAATTTCCAGAAACGTATTTCTAGCTAGAATTGTTGTCCCTTGTAAAAAAGACGGCAAAACGCAAGAAATATCAAATCGACAATTTGATAGAAGAGCATCGTCATGGGTGCTTGAGACTTCCGCCGTACCATTCTCATTTTAACCCTATAGAACTTGTGTGGGCTAAAATTAAAGGACAGGTGCCAGCTGACAATACTATATTCAAATTGTCTGACGTCAGGATACTAATCCAGTCCGCGCTATTAAATATTGATAAAAGTTACTGGAAAAATGTGTGGACCATGTGTTGAAAGAGGAAGAGGATTATTGGAGAAAGGATGGATTGAATTGTATGCAACCGAGAGCAGTCATCAACCTACTGGAATCGTCCGACACAGATTAAGGTCTGAGCAGATCGCAAACCTTAATCCACGTGCACACCAACTGGAATATTTTGCTACAAATATTCAGAAGAATTGCAGGCCCTAAACATTACAGCATCAGCATAATGTCAATGGCAACAGTTTGTATTCCACAGTGATGAATTTTCAATTCCGCAAGCCCTCAGCTGTGACAAACAACTGTATTGAAAAAAAAAAAAACGCGCGCGCACACACACACACACACACACACACACACACACACACACACACACACACACACTAAACGCATTGAATACCAACAGAAGAGTAATAATGCGGTGGAAACTGACATATTGTGGCATAATAAGAAACGTGAGAGCAAACACGTTGTCAAATTAGGGGACAACATACATGCATACGAATCAATCTATAAACTTCAATGAAAAGAGGACCAACATCTTGGTCGTTAAGAAGAAAGCCCACTACAGAGACACTGACAACTATTTTCATAGTGCAAAACAGGTAATCATGTTCCGTCTCTGAACGGTAAACAGCAGAGTAGACAATCTTTCACGAAGACTCAAAGCGGGTCTGTCACCCATGTGTACGTGTGAACAAACTACACAGACAGCTGAACAGATCCTTAAAAATGGAAACATGATGACTAAATTGCGGTATCATTTCTGGTTACTCCATACGCACATTAACGCACAGCTATTTGGAAGCTTTCACGAACTCAATATAAAAAGCTAACACGAATACTTGTGTACACATTATTAACCAGCAGCTGAAGAAACAAGAAGGAAATGAAAAATAAGGTAAGAAATATATTCTTTCTACTTTGCTGTCAATTTACAAATTATTTACCCCATGCCTCTGTAAATTCTCTGTCTTTACTAATATTACACATTGCACCCCTCTCGGGAGTCTCCGTGGTGAAGTGGTCAAGCCGTCTGACTCGGGCTCCGAAGGTTGTATGTTCGATTCCGGGCCGAGTCCTTCATTTCACAAGTGCATTTTTTCGGAGACTCCCGAGGGTCGTAGCTGGAGGTACGGAGTTCGCGCTTTGTGCGACGCTTTCCGCGCTGCGGAAAGAAACTGAGCCATATGGGATAAAAACCCGGTGCAATGCAGCCGACCCTGTCGATTTTAAGCTACTTCTTTCATTGCACCCAATCCCATACGAATCCGGATACGCCTTGTGTGTCATCTGAATTGGCGGGGCTTTCATTACTGTAAACATAAATTTGTTAGCAAGAAATCACTAGTTTTTCAGCAAAACATCAAAGAAATGTCGCCGCTTTCGATGATTTACGTTGTTTTTGAACCTATCAAAGACATATTCCTTGGGTGGGGGTAAATATAAGACGGCTGGAAAAATTTCATAACGATGCAACAGACAGTTTTCAAAATAATTGATCGTGAATGAAGGCATTATTTTCAGGACACACCATAAGAAGGCAAGCCAAATTAAATGAAACGATGAATAACCTGTCTTGTGTTTTTCGTCAAATAGGAAAATGAACTATCAGATATTGGATGACATTTTCGCCAGTATTCCTGGCAAAGACAACCACGGATCAAACTTAACCTTTACAGTGTTTGGCGAGGAAATGTTTAACACAGCTGACACTGACAAACACGTACTACTGAACTCGGCCTACTACCACAGGTCATATAAGTCGTTTAAGAGTGGGGCAGGCGGAACCACGGTAAGTGTCCCAGTTGGGGGTTCTGTAAGTAGCAGAAGTAGGACCACAGTCATGGATAATGCAGTAATTATTAACACCAATGCAAACTGGCATGTGAGGGACAGAAGACAATCCGACAGATAGATACACTAATATGCTGGCTGGTAGGCAGACTAAAATATTCCTACAGTGTGACAGACAAGCACAAAGATTTACAGCCAGGCAAAGAGTCTGATAGACAGACTGATAGACAGGCAAAGAGTTTGATAGACAGGCTGACAGACAGGCACAGTGCCTAATAAGTAGACTGACAGACGGGCAATAAATCTGACAGACAGATTGACAGACAGACAAAGAGTCTGGATGGCAGACAGATTGACAAGAGAAAGATTAATACAAACTATTATTTTTAATAATAATTTGTTTCGGTATTTGTAAATAAAACTATCGTTACAGCATTACCTTCTCCTGATTTCAAATACACATGTCCTCAATGCAATCTGGCCTCACATCTGTATCTTTTACTGCATATTTTAGCTTACAACGATCTATAAATCACATCCCTGGCATCAGTTACATGATTGCTGACTATAATCTGTGATCAATCTGTCTCAAATATGTATGTTCAATATAACCTGTATCCTCCCCAGTATGCGGCCCTGGGGTTCAACGATGAAAATATGTGGATCGCACTTACCAAGCAGACGAGAGTGGCGCCCCTGCAGACAGAACAGTGTATCCTCATGTAACTGCTTTCATTGTCTTTCTTCCTTAATGTATTGTTTGGGAAGTTCAGAAAGTGCAGTGGTCAGCCTGCGAGCCTGGTGTTAATGTGTTCGAATCCCCTTCCAGCTGGGAATTTATTTAAGTGAACTAGGCTCCAGGGTTGACCCAGCGTTAAATGAGTACCCAGAAACGTCTTGGGCAGTAAAGGCTATCGGATTGATATTGACCATGTATGCTAGTGAATCATGGAGGAAAGGCGCTAGTCACAGACGCTGGAAATTCAATAATCCCTCCCCACGACGCATAATGGCATAAGTGAAAAAGAACAAAAGCAGCAGCAGCAGCAGCAACAACAACAACAACAACAACAACAACAACAAATATAGTAACGAACGAATGGTCTATAACACCGTTGGACTAGCACCATAAACCCAATATTCCTCATAGCGTGAATGGGGGATTTACAATATTTTCACATGCAAATTTGACGACACCCGTGATAGGCAAAAACAAGAAACAACAACTTGTTATTGTTTCCAGCAGTCACTTATACCAAAATTCATTAAAAAAATAACCCCTGAATCAAGTCAAGAGCTTCAAGTAACTGGGAAAACCAACTCATTTGACAAATGGCGCCAGTACTCAAGAACAAACAGTGTACCAGTGGATACTAAAACACTTCTTGCATATATTCTCTATCTCGTCTTCTGGGGTGTAGGGTTTGAGCCGGTCAGTTGGACTAAAATGTTCACTTGTTGTCCTTGACTTGAGGACGTAAGTTTAAAGGACCTCTGAAGTCGGAGTGGATTCGTCTAATGGCGAGGGGCACTGGTAATAGGGGAAGCTAATAAACACGCCAAATGAACACAGGAGTAGCAGCACGCGTGTGGGCTTCTTTTCTTTTAATTCGTATATCCTTTACAGGACATCGCTGTCAACAGCAGCATCTTTCAGCTGTCTGTTGATTTCTTGGCAAGATTACGCTCAGTAGTTTGCCATTGCTTTCTGAGCGGCCGGCTCTGTTATCCCGCAAGTCACCAGTATATGGTGTATGGGCTACGTTTGAAATAAAAGTCGCTTAAAAGTCGACAGCGTCGACTTCATTGCACCGGGTTTTATCCCAAATGGCTCGGTCTCTTTCCGCAGCGCGGAAAGCGTCGCACAAAGCACGAGCTCCGTAGCTCTAGCGACGACCCACAGGAGTCTCCGAAAAATTTCACTCGTGAACCGAAGGACGCAGCCTGGAATCGAGCCCACAACCTTCGGAGCCCGAGTCAAACGGCTTGACCACCTCGCCACGGAGACTCCCAGCTACGTTTGAGTTCAAAGCAAGCAAAAGACAAAAAATAAAGTACTAGGTAAGTATAATATCATCAAATGGCAAATCAGAAGACGAGATAGAGATTAGATGCCATACGGCAAACCAGTTCATTGGACAAATGACATATATTAAAAAAAACAAAAGTGTGTCAGTAGATACTAAACAGCACTCTACAACACAATCTTCATACCAACTCTATGCTACCAATGCAAAACTTTGGCAGTGACAGACACAGAACAGAATAACCACACCTGAAACGAGATTCCTAAAGAAGAATTCTCAACGTATCAAGAAAAGAGAAAATCAGAACTAAAGTGGGGGTAATAACAGCGAAAGACTTAATTTGAAAACAGCAAGTGAAATGGTTCAGCCACATAACTAGGCAACCACTTAACAGTATACCACAACAAGCAATGATGTACAGACCAAATGGAATCGCAATATACCGACCACGTAAACGAAGGACAGAGGGAATACCAGAGTCCATGGGAATCTCCATAAATAAGCCTACAAACGAGCACGCCTCCTCTGTTTACGCTTGACCTTGACACCGCAAAGTACACGAAGAACAAGTTGCGATGAGACGATATTCATATCAGGTAGTGAAACCATAGAGCGGGCTGTGGATTGAGCTTTAGAGAAGCCAACAGATAGTTGATGGTTATGGTCTCAAATTCACGACTGTAGAAAGTGGATCGATCGGTATAGTCGCTACTAAAAAGGAAAGCAAGGGAAGCCATCCTCTGGTAAAATACCAAGAATGTAAGGATTCGCCAGTTCACTGTTTTGTTAAATGCACGCGAAACGTACAATAAGTGGACAAGCTCAGAAACATCTAAAGGCAGTCACATTTTCTTAACTGAGAAGAGCAGAGTCAAGAACCGACATCACAGCACTCAGGACATTCCTTCGCGTGCTCCATCCTTATCTGCAACAGCCAGCGAAGAGTCCCAATACTAATTATACCAGAAGCAGTCTGGTTATGTGTTTGTCTGGCGTTTCCTCGGAGTTTTGAGTGTAGTTCAGATCCTCTGGTCACTCCCTGCAGCATCACTCCCTTCGTCGCCATTCTCTCCAAGCTATGATGGTCTACCCGTTCTTCAACACTATACACACAATTCCAGAGATTCCCGACCACATCTACCATATCATGCAACACAATACCCACCAAGCGGTGCAGACTCACTCAGTTTGTTCCCCTGCTCTTAGGAAATTGTAAAAAAAATACCACGGGCAGAGAGAAACACGACTGAGACACCTTTACAATTAACAAGTGAAAACTGTAGATTCCTTATAGAAACGTAGAGAGTCAAGATTATTTGGTCACGCTATGTAGCAAAATAAAACTAGAAAACGTAGTGATACCCGGTAATACTGATGGGGAAAAGAGCAAAGAAATGGCAGAGAGCAAAATGTGTAGATGGCTTTTCCACATGGCATATTCGAGGTAAGACCTCATACACGATGCAAGACCCCTGTGATCGTGTGAGGAGACGAACAAAGACCGCACATGTTTCGGCGTGGCACATGATGATGGTGATGATAATGATGATGATAAATCGGTGATACTCTTCTGACTAGGATACCTGCCATCGTAGCCTTAGATTTATAATGTCAAGATAAGGTATTGTTATCTGCTCACTGTGGAGAGGGAAAATACATAGCTGAATATATCTCCCAGAGTGTCGTGTGATGTTGTGGTCCTGCCTAGCCCAACAGCCATAACAAGTATGTGGTGATAAAAGAAGTATGACAGCGATTGCAAACTTCATCACGAAGATGTATGTCGTTATTTGAGAGCGACTGAAGTGGTGGTTGTACCAGCAACAGCATTAACTCTATAGTATAGTAGTAGTAGTAGTAGCAGCAGCAGTAGGTGTAGTAGTAGTAGTCGTAGTAGTAGTATTAGTGGTAGTAGTAGTAGTAGTAGTAGTAGTAGTAGTAGTAGTAGTAGTAGTAGTAGTAGTAGTAGTAGTAGTAGTAGTAGTTGAAGTAGTAGTAGTTGAAGTAGTAGTAGTAGTAGTAGTAGTAGTAGTAGCAGTAGTAGTAGTAGTAGTAGTAGTAGTAGTAGTAGTAGTAGTAGTAGTAGTAGTAGTAGTAGTAGTAGTAGTAGTAGTATAGATAAGAAGAAGAACAAGAAGAAGAAGAAGAAGAAGAAGAAGAAGAAGAAGAAGAAGAAGAAGAAGAAGAAGAAGAAGAAGAAGAAGAAGAAGAAGAAGAAGAAGAAGAAGAAGAAGAAGACATTATAGTGTCAAGGACGAAGACTTTCCACAAGGTAAGCAAATACTTATCTGACAATCCTAGCCTGTATAAACGCCTTCAGTTACTACCACTCCGCAAACGCCTGCTTTTCAATAAGGCCAAACTAATTCACAAAATCCTACATCGGAATGCCCCAAATATTACCTTTGGCCATTGTTTAAATATAATGCTAGACACAGTAAACGACTATATATATTACACATTCCGAAGCCTAGGATTGACTTATACAAAACAAGCTTAACGTACTCTGCAGCTCAGCTGTGGAACAATCTTCCACAAGAAATCAAAGACATCACCAATCCCTATACATATCGCAAATTATGCAAACACTATCTCAGTACGGATTACCTACCCCCTTAATAATAATAATAATAATAATAATCTTATATATAAAAAAGGATCTCCGTCCGTCTGTCTGTCTGTCCGTATGTCCGTCTGTCCTTTATACGTTCGCGAACGGCCCATCCGATTGAGATGAAATTTTCTACACGCCTTCCTTTCATTCCAGAGATGCCAACTGTCGTAGTTTTTTTTTCTTCTTCCTCCTCCTCCCTCCTCCCCCTCCCAAAATACGTACGTCCAGGAAATGGTCTTCTACATAGACACTTCTCTCTGAGGTCCGCGATAACATATTAACCTGGTGGGATGGCAATCAATCATCCTACTACCTCCTCCCTCCTCCTCCCTTCTCCCTCTTCCTCCTCCCTCTTCCTCCCTCCTCCCACTCTCTACTCCTCCTTCCTCCTCCCTCCTCCTTCTCCTCCCTCTTCCTGCTCCCTCCGCCTCCTCCCTCCGCCTACTCTCTCCTCCTCCTACTCCCTTCTCCTCCTCCTCCTCCTCCTCTCTCCTCCTCCCTCCTTCTCCCTCTTCCTCCTCCCTCCTCCTCCCCCTCCTCCTGCACCCTACTCCTCCCTCCTCTTCCTAATCCCTCCTCCTCCCTCCTATTCCTCCTGTCTCCTCCTCCCTCCTTCTCCCTCCTCCTCCTCCCTCCTCCTTCTCCCTCCACCTCCTCCCTCCTCCTCTCTCCTCCTCCTCCCTCCTCTCCCTCCTCCCTTCTCCTCCTCCCCCACCTACGTTCTCCTCCTCCCTCCTCCCTCCTCCTCCCCCTCCCTCCTCCCCCTCCTCCTTCACCCTCCTCCCTCCTCCTCCTCCTCCTTCACCATCCTCCCTCCTCCTCCTCCCTCCTCCTCATCCTCCCTCCTCCCTCCTCATCCCTCTTCCTCCTCCTCCTCCCTCCTCCTTCTCCCCTTTCCCCCCTCTTTCTCTTAATCCCTCCTCCTCCCTTCTCCTCCCTCCTATTCATCCCTACTCCTCCTCCTCCCTCCTCCTCCTCTCTCCGCCTATCTCTTTCTCCCTCCTCCTCCCTCCTCTCTCTTCCTCCTCCCTCCTCTCTCTTCCTCCTCCCTCCTCCTCCCTCTTCCTCCTCCTCCTCCTTCCTCCTGCTCCCTCCTCCTCCTCCCTTCTCCTCCCTTCTCCTCCTCCCCTCCTACCCCTCCCTCCTCCCCCTCATCCGTCTTCCTCCCTCCTCCTTCTTCCTCCCTCCTCCCCCTCCTCCTCCCTCTCCTCCTTATCCCTCCTCCTCCATTCTCCTCCTTCCTCCTCCTCCTCTCTCTACCTCCTCCCTCCTCCTCCCTTCACATTCCTCCTCCTCCCTCTTCCTCCTCATCCCTCCTCCTCCTCTATCCTCCTCCCTCCTCCTCCTCCTACCTCTACCTCCTCCCTCCTCCTCCCTTCACATTCCTCCTCCTCCCTCTTCCTCCTCCTCCCTCTTCCTCCTCTTCCCTCCTCCTTCTCCCTCTTCCTCCTCCCTCTTCCTCCCTCCGCCTCCTCCCTCCTCCCACTCTCTACTCCTCCCTCCTCCTTCTCCTCCCTCCTCCTCCTCCCTCTTCCTCCCTCTTCCTGCTCCCTCCGCCTCCTCCCTCCGCCTACTCTCTCCTCCTCCTCCCTCTCCCTCCTCCTCCTCCCTCTCCTCCTCCTGCGATCTCCTCCTCCCTCCTTCTCCCTCTTCCTCCTCCCTCCTCCTCCCCCTCCTCCTCCACCCTACTCCTCCCTCCTCTTCCTAATCCCTCCTCCTCCCTCCTATTCCTCCTGTCTCCTCCTCCCTCCTCCTCCCTCCTCCACCTCCCTCTTCCTCCTCCCTCCTCCATTTACCCAAGACAGACAGACATACAGATAGTCGGGAACGGGATCTTATATGACTACTTATATGATTTAAATGAGATGCTCTCCACCATGGGCTGGGCCGGGTCAGACAGACAGACAGACAGACAGATAGATAGATAGACAGACAGACAGACAGTCGGGAACGGGAGCTTATATGACTACTTATATGAATTAAATGAGATGCTCCCCGCCAGGGTCTGGGCGAAGCCGGGCCGTGTCAGCTAGTAATAATAATAATAATCATAATAATAATAATAAAATCCTAGTGTAACAGTCAGTCCCCTTTTGGTAGACCAGTATGTTCCCCATAGCTAATAACAAGTGCCGCCACACCAGTCATTACTATTACTGAGTCGTGTAGTAATGATTTTTCATTATCCCCATGCCTTTATAATGCATATCTTTTATATTGTTGATGTTTTCAGTTAGCCTGGAATGATGTGTGAATGAAATAATGTATGAATTAGAATGATACAAGGGCAGAATGTTAGACGGGCTTGCGTGCCCAATTCTTAACCCTTTGAAAAAAAGTTTGTTTATTTGTTTAATTGTTTGTTTGTTTGTTTGTTTGTTAACTTGTCAGCACGTTTAATCTACATTGGTAACATCCCCTCCTTAGTGCATTCAGAGAGTATAATGCTTTTTAATGGATAATTAAAAACGTAAATTCAGTGAAAGCGGTTCTCATGTCCACCTCGAGAACCACCCTTTACTGTAGAAATTGACCATTAACGTTTAAATTGTTTCAAACAATACTTGTAATCTTTGTGTTCAGACCAAACAGGCTGGGAAAGTTCTCCAAACGTTGTCACGATGCCGAGCTACGTGTCTCTTACGCCATCCCACTTGAGATCATCTACATGACGCCCCTGCTGTCCTGGAATCCTTACAAGTTGACTTTCCACAAGGTAATTAAAATTTGTTGCGTATCCCTTACGGGACGTTGCAGTCAACACCAGCATTTTTCAGTTGCTGTTGATGTACTAGGCAAGTGTTACGTTAGTAGTTTGCCATTGCTTTCTGAACGACCGGCTCCCACACCAGCAAGTTATAACACAACGCGACAGGTCTGCTGCAAAAATTGGTCGCGGCTGAGCTTCGAACGCCTGGTACCCGGCTCACGAACCGCGTTCGCAAGCCTTTAGCCACGGAGCCGTCAATAAACATCCGTCTAATGTCACAGATGGAGACTTTCCTTAAGGTAAGCCCATGTCAATAAATGTTCGTCTAATGTCACATTTGGAGACTTTCCATAAGGTAAGCCCATGTCAATAAATGTTCGTCTAATGTCACATTTGGAGACTTTCCTTAAGGTAAGCCCATGTCAATCAACCTCCGTCTAGTGTCAAAGATGGAGACAAGAAGGAGGAATATTAAATAATAGGACGTCTCAGTCAACCCCCAGTATTTTATTGTTGTTTGTGATTTCTTGAAATGTTTATGTACTGTTGTTTGCATTTGCTTTCTGAACGACTGACACTCATACCATTGTATGCAAACCAACGCAAGGCGGTCTCCTGCCAAATCATCTGCAGCAGCCAACCATCGTACCTTCCTCCCTCCTTTCTTCCCAACCTACCACCCATCTACCTACCTAATACCCACCAACATACCTTTCTGCCCACGCACATACAAACCTACCTGTTACTGTCGCATCTACATAGGAGCCAACCTGCCTATCTACGAACCTACATATCTATCCATTAACCAATCAAATACTATTATTTCTGTCTAACACAATGCATTTGTCTGAATACATTATGGGCATCACTTGCTGAAGAATTCAATCAGTTGTGCAGCAGAAAAAACTATTCCAAAATTAAAGAAAGTGGGCCGTAAGACATGGATGACTGAAGAAATTTTACAACTAATGGAAACAAGAAGACAGAACAAAAATAATCCTGCTAAATATGAAGAAATTCACAGAACAGTCAGAACCTTATGTAGGGAGGCAAAAGAAACATGGCTTGAGAAAAACTGCGAAGAAATTGAAAAACAACACAACAGTAAAAATGCGAAACTAATGCACAAAAGAATCCAGGAGCTTACTAATCAAAGAACACGTACATCAGCAGGCTGCCTAAAGACAAAAGATGGAAGAGTCATAATAGAAAAAGATCAGATCTTACATGAATGGTCAGATTACGTGAAAAACCTGTATGACGATAACAGAAACGAACAATATGATGTTCAAAATAATAATGAAGGACCAGCAATTTTGAAGATGGAGTTCAGAATGCGCTTAACCACATGAAATCTGGCAAGACCCCCGGATCAGACAGCGTCACAACAGAAATGATTAATACTTTAGAAGAATATGGAATAGATGAATTTGCTAGTCTGCTTAATACAATATATGGTACTGGAAATATACCTCATGAATTATGTAATTCTGTATTTATTGCAATCCCAAAGAAATCAGGAGCCTTGGAATGTGATCAACATCGAACAATTAGTATAATGAGTCATATCACGAAGATTTTGCTAAGAATTATCATGCAAAGAGTTAGGAAGAAAATACAACCTGAAATAGGAGAAGAACAATGTGGGTTTGTAGAAGGAAAGGGTACAGTAAATGCTGTGTATTTACTGAGAACCGTAATTGAAAGATCTATAGAAGTAAACAAAGATCTACACCTTTGCTTTATTGACTACACAAAGGCTTTCGATAAAGTGAGACATGTCGACATGATAAGGATGCTTGAAGATCTGCAAATTGATGGAAAAGACATTAGACTTTAAAAAAACGTATATTGGAAACAACAAGCTGCCATAAGAGTTGATAATGAAGTAGGCCAATATCAGCCTATTAAGAGAGGTGTGAGACAGGGATGTGTAATGTCTCCAGATCTGTTTTCCCTGTACAGTGAAAGTATTTTCAGAAATATTGAAGATATGGAAGGAATCAACATTGGGCGGCGATGCATCAATAACATTAGATATGCAGACGATACAGTCTTGATTGCAGACAATGAACAGAACCTGCAAAATTTAGTAGATGCGGTTTTTACACACAGTGAACAACTAGGGTTAGAATTAAATTGTAAAAAGACACAGATTATGGTCGTCACTAGGAAGAACGAAATACCACAATGTAATATACAAGTAAATGGGAATATTCTTCAACAAGTGAATAGGTACAAATATATCGGAACAGTAATAACATCTGATGGGAGATGCCTTGAAGAGATTAGAACAAGAATCACCATGGCAAAAGTAGCCTTTAGCAAGATGAAAAACATACTGACCAATAAAAAGATGTCAATTAAAACGAGAAAAAGAGTGTTGAGATGCTACATAGAACCTGTACTTTTATATGGATGTGAAGCGTGGACAATGAGCAGTCAAGCTGAAAAACATCTGATGGCTGTAGAAATGTGGTTCCTGAGGAAAATGCAAAGAATTCCACGGACAGCCAGAAAGACCAATGAACAAGTCCTTCAAGAAACAAACGAAGATCGTAAACTGATTAGAGACAATAGACGTAGACAGTCACAATTTTTTGGACATGTTATGAGAAGAAATGAATTGGAGAACTTGGTGACAACTGGTAAGATCAAAGTGAACAGACCAAGAGGAAGACCTAGATGCAAATACCTGGATGGCTTGGCCTCGTGGCATGGTCGAGACAGAAACACAGAGCTGATCCACGACTCTGGTGATCGAGTGAGATGGCAAAACATGACCGCCCACGCTTACCGGCATGGCACATGATGGATGGATCACTTGACACACTACCATTAACATTGGCACTTTGCCGTCTTGACAGACGATAGTGTGTTACATTGTGCTTCACAATGGCATAATAACTACAACCCATGGCGGTAGCGAATGTGATTGATCGGACCAATTCGCGCTGTAGATGTTCGTCCACAATGGATGCGTGTGAACACATGGTCATTTCCACCATCACGAACCGTCCGACATCAGCTGAGAATGAAATACCTAAATCTGACTAAGGAAATATTACCAACCTAGACAAATCCTAGCCAATGTGTGCGTGTGTGTGTGTGTGTGTGTGTGTGTGTGTGTGTGTGTGTGTGTGCGTGCGCGCGCGCGCACTATATTGAAGCTCAACATAGACCTGGATTGCTTCTCCGCGGAGATAAAGTTCTAGCGCAGTTTCTCAAACCACGCAGGTTTCCGAGCTTGAAGGGGGGATTAAAAGCTTTGTAACATAGATCTTGGTGATTGGATACCCTGGTACCGGGTGGAAGGAAATGGTGTGCACGAATCTCACGTCCATAGATGCAGTTACTCCTTCAGGACTCACGCTCCTAGAACGTCAGCGCCCCGGCACGAAGCGTTGAGAGAGTGTCTTCTAGATGCTTCACCGACCAACCAGTTTGCTTCACGAGGGTCTACGTGGCGAAGTGGTTTAGCCGCTTTACTCACGTTCCTAAGGTTGTGGGTTCGGCTCTGTCATTCAGTTCACGAGTGCAGTTTTCTCCGAGACTTCCGGGGGTCGTCGATGGAGCTACGGAGTTCCTGCTGTGTGCGACGCTTTTCTGTGGGTCGTCCTGCGGAAAATCACCGCATCGTATGGGATAAACCTCGGTGCAATGAAGTCGAACCTCTTGCCTGTAAACACTTTTAAACTTCCCAGTCGTTTCTTTATCTCCTGTCAGTAGCAGATACAGGTATTACTTTACTCTATTCTAAAGTAAACAGTCATTGAAACCATGCGCCGTGTGTAATTTCAGGACACTGAGACAGCAACCGGAAACGGACGAAATAGTGGGAAGGAAGGGCAGCCTCTAGATGGCATCGACAAGATACACTACTATATGACCCCGGCTGAGTTCTTTTCAGGTTGGCGTGATCACAGATCGCTTTTTATTTGATGAAAGCCGGTGTTTTGGGCCGGATTGACACTTTTTTTATGATTGAAGTGAAATATCTGAGGGAGATTATTTTGTCCTTTGTTTTGTTTTAGGTAGCCCTGATATACCTAGAGACAATTACAACATCAGATGGATGATACACAACAGAGATTTATAAAAAGCATAAGCTGCATTTCAGAAAATGAAGTGTCTCATGCCATACGTCACTCTCATCGAATGTAAGAAAGGGAGTGCTGAAATGCTATACAGAACCTGTTTAGCTGTATGGCAGTGAATCTAGGAATGTAAATGAACAACTTAGGAAGAACTTGGAAGCAGCAGAGATGTTGTTCCTGAGACGAATGTTGCAAAATCATTGGACCGCCAGAGTAACTAACAACGACTACCTGGAAGAGGCTAATGAAACTAGAACATCTTTTATATAAAAAAAGATGTGTGTGTGTATGTCCTTTATGCGTTCGCGAACGGTCCATCCGTTTGAGATGAAATTTTCTACACGTCTTCCTTTCATTCCAGCGCAGCCAACTGTGATTTTTTTTAGTGTGAAATCGGCTGCTTACTTAATATTATTTAATTTTTCATTTTACATTGTAATTTATATACAGCGAGGGGACTTAACTCTAGAAAAGTTATTTCAAGGGGCATAACTTTTAATAACATTGCTGTATAACTTATAGTCATATTGTTGCATCGTTTTCAAAGATTTATAAACTCTTTGTCTATAGTTATATACCGGCATATGAGTTATAATAAATAATGATACAATCTTTAAGGCATTTTCAAAGTTTTCATAAAAATAATGCATAATGCATAACATTGTAACTCATATTTTTATGCTTACGAAGTTATCTACAGTCATGCAGGTGATTAGAAACGGTTTTCATTAGAAATAATGGATGGTGTGTGGAAGGACATTCTTTTAAGTTACTTTATTTTGTTGTATGAATTTAATGAGACGCTACTCGCCAGGAGCTGGGCGAAGCCACGCCGGGTCAGATAGATAGACAGACCCACCTTTTCGCTGCAGTTATCTACAGGCATATGCATTATAATCCTCCTCCTCCTCCTCTCCCCCTCCTCCTCCTATTCTCTTCCTCTTCCCCTCCCCCTCTCCTTCCTCCTCCTCCCTCTTTCTCCTCCTTCTCCCTCCTCCTCCTCCCTCCTCCTCTTCTCTCCTCCTCCTCTCTCCTCCTCTCTCCTTCTCCTCCTCCCTCTACCTCCTTCCTCCTCCTCCCTCCTCCTCCATCCTCCTCCTCCTAATCCCTCCTCCTTCCTCCCTACTCCTACTCCTCCCTCCTCTTCCTTTCTCCTCCTCTCTCCGCCTATCTCTGCCTCCCTCCTCCTCCTCCCTCCTCCTCCCTCATCTACCTCCCTCTTCCTCCTCCCAGCTTCTACTCCTCCTTTTTCTTCTTCTGCTGCTGCTGCTGCCGCCGCTCCATTTACCCAAGTTAATTGTTGGGGAAGATGTAAAGATCTTTCAAGTGCTCTTTCTAATGCTTTTTATAAGTTGGTCTTCGTTTATCTAAGGTTGTTTTAACTGCAACCAATAAATGATTACACAGACAGACAGACAGACAGACAGACAGACAGACAGAGAGGGAGGGACAGACAGACAGACAGACAGACAGTCGGTAACTGGAACTTATATGACTACTTATATGAATTAAATGAGATGCTCCCCATCAGGGGCTGGGCGAAGCCGGGCCGGATCAGACAGACAGACAGACAGACAGACAGATAGATAGTCGGGAACGGGAACGGGAGCTTATATGACTACTTATATGAATTAAATGAGATGCCCCACACCAGGTGCTGGGTGATGCCGGGCCGGGTCAGACAGACAGACAGACAGACAGACAGGCAGACAGACAGACAGACAGACAGACAGACATACAGACATACAGACAGACAGACAGACAGACAGACAGATAGTCGGTAACGTAAACGAGAACTTATATGACTACTAATATGAATTAAATGAGATGCTCCCCACCAGGGACTGGGCGAAGCCGGGCCGGGTCTGCTAGTTATATATAAATAGACAAACAGCTTTCTTTGGTCATGTGATGAGAGGCGAGGCATTTGAGAACATCGTGACGACTTGAAAGATCATGGGGAAAAGAGGCAGAGGATTCTATTCTCCTCTCTGGCGGTCTTAATGCTATGGTTTTCTTTTTGAACAGAAAAAAATATTCCCGCTATAATCAGGGAATCACTGCTATGACAGATAGAATCAATTATTATTCTCAATTATTTTGAAGTTAATGCTCATTATTTGGACAGATACGTGTTGCTCAGCCTTGGATTCTGAGATAAGTAGCACATTGTTTTCCCCATTTTCTTGTCATTGCACTAATTTTTTTTCATCTTTTCATTCTTCTCATCCCGTTCTTTTGCCTTAACGTAGTCACCGTAATGACTTCCCCGTGTTTATATGTTGTGTTTTTGTGTATGTATTTGTTTGCTGATTAAACTAGTCGCCGCAATGTGCCATGTTTTCTACAATTGTGTTCTGTAAAGCTGCATAACATTATGTTTCTTTGAGCCTTCCTACTATCACGTGAGTCGTGGTGGTGTAGTGGCTAGTACCTTGCCTGCCGACCTGGATGGGTTTAATTCGCACCCAGGCGGATTTTGAAAATGTTACTGGGCTTCCAGATCGAGCCAGCCCAAAATGGGTACCAGGGAATGTCTTGGAAAGTAAACACGGCCATAATGATACTGATCACACCGACCCTGGAGGGCTGATAGGTCTTCACAATTGCGGATCTAGCACAAAATGGCCAATACGTCCACATGTGTGTTAAAGAGTTCTTTTTTCGACGTAATAGTCAAGAGCAGATTACGTCAATCTACAGAGTCACATTTAGGCACCGTGTTTTGCTTTAGACCTCGGTGTAAGAGTGATGGTGGTATTTTCAAATGCCACTTTCTACACCCAAAACCAAGTATCCTATACATATTACAATGTCATGTATACCACCATCTTCAAACGGTGTGCCTTGAAATACATCAGTGAAATGTGCATACGCTTGACCGACAGACTTATGCATCTCTTTGGGTGTTAATGTTGGTGCGATAAACCGGCGTCTGCATATTTTAACAGTAATGATAACAGCGATATTTTGTATATCCATGTCAGGTGCAATAAATCTTGCACATCTCGTGCAAGATAAAGCTGGCATTTGGAAAACCGTTGCAATTTTTCAAGCTGGTGTTTCTTTCGCCGTACGGCATCAATGTCAAACACAGTTGCATTTAGCCGGGCATTTTAAAATATGATCCTTTGACCCCTGGTATCATGTTATGGGTGGATGCAGATCACATCTGAAAAATCCTCGCCTTGCAAGGGTTTCAAACACATGTCCACTGGACAGACAGGCAAGCGTGCTATATACTACGCTACTACGACTTACAAACCAAGTCTATTACGTTGTTATAATTATCAGGAGTTTGTCAAAGACTGCCGCCCAAAACCCCCGTTGCATCACTCCACACATGCCCACAAGTTCTCCATCACCCTCGGAATACATTAAAGATATTGTAGACTTATAGTTCCAGTGCCCAATTTAGTCACGCGCCCCCTCCCCGGCTTCTCCATGTACCACGATACTCTGTTGTAATGTGATTCGTTAGACAATCGCAAAAGCCAGATTTTGTCTTATGATATTTCCTACAGGCCCTCTGGACAAGTCTGACCCAGCTGACACTGTGAAGGGCTACATCCACGTTCTAGCTCCGGATGGACAGGTGAAGAAAGTCTCCTCCTCCGGGACACGAATAATTCTTCAGAACATAGAAGGTGGGTGTGTATACACAGGGCCGGATTAAGCCATCTTGGTGCCCTAGGCACAAACCCACATGGGTGCCCCCTACTGCCC
Source organism: Cepaea hortensis (assembly GCA_963921405.1). Taxonomy (NCBI): domain Eukaryota; kingdom Metazoa; phylum Mollusca; class Gastropoda; order Stylommatophora; family Helicidae; genus Cepaea; species Cepaea hortensis. The sequence goes on along the minus strand of OY992887.1, from coordinate 23,270,764 downwards.
CGGGCCCCCGATCCTCCACTGACTGCTGGTATGTTCAATATTATGCAAAACACTAACAAAGAAAAACAGTTGTGAAATGTAAACACATATGTTTGTACTACTATCACTCATATAAAACCTACAATAAGGTATTTCTGTATTAAAATTAATAGTTAATTAATTTTGTAATAATAGTAGACAAAAATACTGTAACTTTTTTGATAGATAAGAAAGTCAGAGAGAGCACACATTTACATTTTAAAGTTCTTTTTTCTAGATTTACGTCTGGCAAAGTTTTTGAGTACATCATCAACGTTAATTTTGCGCAACAAGTCTGCCTCAATCATCAGCAAAGATAAGGAATCAAGCCTTTCTTGTTTCATTGTCGATCTACTTGGATTTTTTGTACGTTTCAACTGAGAAAAAGAGCGCTCAGTTGAACAGTTCGTAACCATTAATGTAAAAAATATGCGCAAGGCGATTTCTACATTTGGAAAAGCACACTCGGTGTTGTCTCTAACTGTTACTTTGTAGAGTTCTGCATGACTGAACGTGTTGTTGTCAGATTTTAATGCACGAAACTTGTGGCGAATATATGAGTGGAACTGTTGTAGTTCAGTATATAAATTATTGTTCAGATCTTCAGGATAAGCATTCATTAGTCCTTCACAACACTGAGATGTTTGTGGTACATCGACCAAACAAGAAAATCGAACTGCTAGATCATTATATACCTGTCCTCGTCTACTCATCTCTGTCTCAAGTTTGTCAACAATGGTGTAGAAAGCAGATATACGAAATTTGTCTCTGGCATTCTGAGATACCTCAGGGGCATCACCATCAATGACCACTGTCTTTCGTTTACGATTACGGGTCAAAGTTGACTTATAATCCACACCTGGTGTTATTTCTTTTGCAGCTTCTTCAAATCTTTCAAATTCATTCCTAGATTCATGCAAGTTATCTGCTAGTGAAGAATACAAATTAGCACACGTTTTCAAGTTCACGTGCTCATTTTGTAGAGCTTGACTGACCCTGTGAAAATGTTGTAACACTTCTTCCCAAAAGACAAACATGACAGCATATTCTAATTCTTGCATCTTCTTTGCAATGTTTTCTGCTTGTCCCACTTCTGTGACTGGTCTTTTTGTAAACATTCTAACGCTTCTATAACCTGAGGATGAGACATTAGAATGGCTTCAGTTGCAACAGCATGTGCTTCCCATCTAGTATCGGAAAGGGACTTTACCAGCTTTTCATTCACAAGGCATCCTTTCAGAATCTTCCATCTTTTGGTTGAAGCTGAGAAAAAAGTATAGATCATTTGCACTGTATGGAAGAAGTTTACTGCCTCTAAACAAGAGTCAACGGTACTTCTGCCTACCAGATTTAGTGAATGGGCAGCACAGGGTATGTATATATAAATAATGTGCGATTCAATATTACATTTGCGATTTGCTTATGCCATGCAATTACGCTACCAGGACAATATACACATTTTTCTTGAGGACTTGTGGTGCCCCCCAAATGCTTGGTGCCCTAGGCACGTGCCTTGTTTGCCTAATGGTTAATCCATCCTTGTGTATATACGTAACTCAAATGGAGACCAGTTAACAGTCTTATTATTTTTTCCGTATCTTTAGACGTGCTCGTGGTTGGTTAGATTTTGCAGTCACAGTTTTCTACGGGGCGGGGTAGCCAAACTAACGCTCAACCATCCTTAGTCTCCGCTTACGACATGCATGGGGGATTACAATGTTAATATTCGTTATTTTTTTTTAAGAGCTCTGCTAACATACGGACGTAATCTAGGATACTGGATATAATTAATAACTGTTAAATTATAATGGAGGAGTATTCAATATCTCTCTGACAGTACATTACAGAATATACAGTATACCGTTGGGCTATGAGAAAAGACTGCAGAATACACAGTATGCCTTTGAGCTATGAAACTACATTACATGATATAAACGTCCGTGTAAGAGGGTATATGAAATTGTAAGCAATGGCACAATGAGGGCACATTAAAGATAAACATTATGTGTATGAGCGTACACTGCATTGTAAATATGAGGACTGTAAAAGTACACTACATGACTATGAGAGTGCATTGCAAGGTTTATATAAGGAACATGAGAGTACATTATAAGATATGTATGAGAAATATGAGAGTACATTAGAAGATATATATGTAGACAGTGAGGGTACATTATAAGATATATTAATGAAGATAATGATAGCATGATACAATGTGCATATGAAAGTATGAGATTACATTACAAGATTTATATGAGGACAATGATAATACTTTACAGAATGCACATGCGGATTGTGAGAGAATATCACAGAATTTACATGAATGCAAACTGGCAAAAAGAATAAACGAGCAGATATAGTGTTTTACAACTAACTTTTGTTCGTTGACAGGAGTTGGCAAAATTCGACTCAGGTATCCTATAGCACCAGTCCACGGGGAGGGCAGCTCTGTGTGGAAGGAGCTGAATGCGCTGAAGGATAAAGTGCTGGAGAGTGCAGAGGGACCCCCACCTTCTGTGTTGTTTGAGGTAAGCTGTTGTCGGTGTTGGTAGCTATCCATCAGTATTTTAGTACTCGCCCGTATTCGTAAATTTAGAGTCTTAACGGTCTGTTGTCGAGTGTTGGATTAGTTGCCTCCATCCTTTTGGCGTGAACACCCAACATGTCTTTTCCTAGATGTAATTATTCTTTCTTTCTTTCTTTCTTTCTTTCTTTCTTTCTTTCTTTCTTTCTTTCTTTCTTTCTTTCTTTCTTTCTTTCTTTCTTTCTTTCTTTCTGCCTGCCTGCCAGCCTGCCTGTCTGCCTGCCTGCCTACCTGCCTGCCTACCTGTCTGTCTGTCTGTCTGTCTTTTGTTGTCATTTTTGTTTTATTTTCTTCATGTATTTATTTCAGCGTGTCTTTAAAAACAACAACATTCATTTCCTGATTCGCTTAGTCATTTATTTCTTGATTATCTGTCTGCTTCTTTTTCACTTTTTCCTTTACTTTCTCTCTTTCTTTCATTAGTTATGCAAATTACCATTTTTATCTGAGGTACTTGGATCTCGTAAGCACTTCTGTCCTGTCACACGTACCTATTTGGACTGATCCCTGGGATCTATTCCTCCGACACACGCCCCTCTCGTGTTCCTTTTCCTAGGTGAATGTAACATGCACAGTAGATAATTGATGTACGAACGACGAGTGATTGGAAGGGCCGAATGTAAAACCAGTTTGTGGCCCTTTCAAAATACAATATGTTTGTTCTTTCGTTCCTTTCAGTCGCTTCCTAACTTTTATTTTGTATGTTAATTTCGTTGTATAATGTTCGAATCATTCCCTTGATCACATTAATCACCCGTACCTCACTTATCGTCGTACAGTAAGATTTTCTTTGCAGACAGTCGTTCTCACAACGACCCATTGGAAAATTCTCGATGTTTCGATTCGTTGTTTTGTGGTGTACTTTATTGTTATCCTATGTTTACGTTGGTATTATTATCATTGCTATGTTTACGCTGTGATTCGGATATCTCATGAGAAAGTGAAAACTGAAGTATATCGTCACAAACGTAAAGTTGGAGAGAAGAGAAGCAGGTGAAGGTAATGAGAAACGAAGCTGGAGAGTTAGACATCATGACATGGAGTAACATCAGAAGGTTGTGGACATACATGATCACCAACGCCACAAGGCAGGGACTATAAGAAGATGTGCTTGTGTGCAATTAACATTTAGGTTTCGTGTTTTATTTTGCAGTACCCGTTTATGTGCAGTTAACATTTTTGTTTTCTTGCTTTACGACGTTATATGCGTTTATTTGCAGTTAACATTTTGGTGTTGTCTTTTACTTTGATATATGCTTTTATGTACAGTTAACGTCTGGGTTGTCCGAATTACTGCTCTAAATCTGCATATTTAACTGTTGTTCAACAGTTGTCCATTACGGTGCAAGACCCATCGGGCGAGCACAGCCACGAGCTGAGGGTCACCTATGCGGAATTCACTTTGCTGCTGGCAGGTCAGCCCCTTGACGTCACCACAGAGGAGTCCCAGGAGCATACCCACGACCTAACTGTTGTCTATGTACCTAAAACGAAATCGTGAGTACCTTACATACACTCCAATTGATTATTGGTTTTTCGGTTATTGTCGTGTAATTCGTTTAAAGTGTCGTCCCTGGAGTGAGGGGAATCAACACCCACATTTTATCAAAACCCATATCATATTCTGGAGAAATCCACCAGATTCCGCCCACAAGACTCCGTCAGTTTGTAGACACCTCTTTCTCTCTCACTCTCTATCACTGCCTGATCATGCCCCCTCTCATTCTTCTCCAACGCAACATACTTAACAACTCTTGCTTCTAAAAATTAATAACAATTAATTTATTAAAAGAAAAGTGTAATGTATGTGAGACGTGTATGCGAAGAAAATGTGTGTTGTATATTCTAGTGTAAATGTAGAAATCAGACCACAACGCTCAGGATCAGAGTCCACTAATCATGGCAAGGATTACACGACATCACAAGAATCAGCACAATGGACCTCACCAAACGCTGCGTCTCTCCCGCCAGACATTGTCCACCTCCAGGAGCTTTGATAACCACGAGGCCTGATCCCCACTCAAATATACAGTCTGGGACTGATACTATTGTTTTTCCTTTAAAAAAAACTGTTCCTAATAGTTTATAGAAACTGAGACCACACAATTCCTGCACAGTGAAAAGCGGAACACTGTCCCATGAACATGACATTCTTCCTTCTTACGAAATGTTCTAAAGTTTTCACTCTTAAAACAGTCATTGTACATAGTCTCAAATAGATCTCTTAATTTCTCAGATAAAGTCTTAATGTTCTGATTTCCTTGTTCAGTGGAACAAACACTCTCCAATGTTTTGATTTCATGAAGTGTGAAAATCAATCCCTACTGTTCTAATAATAATTGGAATGAACATCCATCACCACTGGTTTATTCACGAATGGTATGAAAACCAAAACCCATTACTATGTTGCTGTCCACAGGTAGTGTGAACTATTCTCAATAATGTTCTCAGTATTTATCCTGTGGGATACTTATACTATTCAGCTCCACCGAGCAATGTTTTATCTACTTTTTCTAGCATAGGCCCAGTGAGAAAGTTGCTGACCAATCTTCCTGCACAAAAATTATCCGGGATCTGAATTTTCAATGTTTCTGTGTTCTTCATCCCAACCAGAGGGAACCTGTAAAATAGAGAACACACCTGGTGAGAGCCACCCCGTCACTGATCCTTATTAGATGAGCGTAGGCCACTGGCCTCGCTCAGAAAAATACAGTGAACCAAACTCTGTCAGGGACAGATGAGCCCATCACATAGGTCTGCATCAGGCCAAGACAAGAAAAAACCAACAAACAGAGTGCGGAACCCCCAGGGAGCACCCCACTGGAAGATCCCACTATTGGAAAATTTCCCCATCTCCCAATTATCCCCCATTACTCTATTCTCAACTAGCAGAGCTTATCATCACTTCACTACTCTATTCTCAACTAACAGAGCTAATCATCACTTCACTACTCTATTCTCAACTAACAGAGCTAATCATCCCACTCTAGCTAGTTTCAACCGTGCTACTGCCTAAATATAAGCTATGTAGTACCTTATGTAACACTGCTTTTCTCCTGAATCACATCTACAATTTGCCATGACAGGCACGTGTAAATTAAATTTAATTAATCCCGCACACGGTAGATGTTCTTCCAATTCCAACAGAGCTAGCGAAAACACCGTCCGTCTTCGGCCAACTCTCGTATTTACAATCGCTGTAACAAGTTTGGTTTTTGTCAAAGAGCCTTGTAGTGTGCCAGTGAAATTCTTTGATGTTCACACCAGATGTTCTTATGGGCAGATTATCCATTTCAGAATAAATTCTCTCCCCTTGCTCAACCAATGCAAAAGTTGTCTCTCTTGTTATGACAACCAACACAGCTAGCGTGTTTTCCTGCATTCTCCTAATTAGGGTCACAATAACAAGCCCACAACCTCCTGTCTTGTGGGGACTTTCAAAGATGACTCCACTGTGTGATCTCGCCGACTCTCCCGTAGTAAACAACTTGTAGTGGCGAATACAGCCTGTCCTTGGTATTTTTATCATCTGATTGCTACTTACAGTGATTTTCACGACAGTTATAAAAGGGTATTTAAAGGCAAGAGGGGAGACTCATTGGACAAATGAGACCAATACTAAAGAGCAAACACGTATCAGTAGATACTTTAAACAACCAAAAATAAACAACAACAACAAAACAAAAAAACTCTACAGCACAGTTTTCCTACCAAATCTATGCTACCAATGCCAAACCTGAAAATAACAGAAAAAAAAAATTTATAACAAGGGAAATTAGATTCCTGAGTGAATACTCAATGTATCAAGAAGAGAGAAAATCAGAAATGAAATCAGGACTAAAGTGGGGGTTATAGCAGTACTAGACTTCATTAGAAGATTGCGAGATAAATGCTTCGGCCATATGCCTAGACTCTCAACTAACAGTATACCACAACAAGCTATGATGTACAGACCAAATGAAAGCAGACAAAGAGGCCGATCATGTAAATGATGGGCAGACAGAATAACAAAGTATAGGAGCATTTCGATAAATGTAGCCCACAAACGGGCACTCTCCCACTGTGTATGCTTCACCTCGACACTATAAGGCACAGGAGGAATAAGATGAGATGATGAGGAGCGACTTCATTGCAACAGCTTTTTTCCCATATGGGTCTGTCTGAAAGCGTCACAAAACACCACGAATTCAGTATTTCCAGCGACAACCCCTAGAAGTCTCCAAGAAAATTGCACCCGTGAACCAAACGACGTAGCTAGGAATCGAACCCACAGCCTACGGAGGGCGAGATAGACGGAGTGACCTCTTAGCCACAGAGACTCCGATTTTTAACCCCTAGACCGGACAGTTGGATTAAAATGTTGATTTCTCGCCCTTGTCTTGAATACGTAAATTACAAGTTCCTATGAAGTCAGAGTAGCTTCGCCTCATGGCGAGGGACACGGGTAATAGGGAAAGCTAATCCACATGCAAGATTGTCCAGTGCTATTCGAAGTAGTGTGTATGGTCTACGCTTGAGTTCAGAACGAGCGACCGAAAAAAAATGTTTCTCAGATTGTTCACTGATTGTCCATGTTGGACATATATACAATAATATAGGCAGGTTCTTTCTAGCACTTGTAGACTTGTTCTCATTGTAATTGAAAGATTTTTATCTGTGAAAAGAAAACATTATGTGGTGTAACCAATGTTCTTATGGTTAGTTTCTTGTTACAGATTAGTTATACTATATCATCAGCAATGTTCCTTCCCTCTACAGGTTCAAGTACACCAGATGTGACGGACAGATCTACTGCTTAGATGGCCACCCACCGCTGATTTCTCTGGAAACAAAAACTGTCTACACCGAACTCCCCTAACTGGTCGACTGGTTACTGATCTCATCTCATCCCAACAAGAAATATCCAACATACAAATCGACATGACAGATTCTGTGCCAAAGAAAACATTAGGTTTGGACCAACAAAAATGAAAGATGGAAAATGGGAAGTAGGAGAGTGTCACAGCTACGGCTTAAAAGTTGTTAATATGGTAGCATATATATTGTATTATGACAACATGTCGGCGATATATAAACGCATGGCAGATATGGTAAGTCCCGATTAATCATCCCACGGCACTAAATCAGTTAAAGGGTCATACATTTGACAAGCTATCCAGAGAAAAACTAACTCCTTGTCAGCAGTGGCAAATATGAAGACTCAGCGAAGCCCATAGTTCTGGTATCTGAATATTTCAGTTGGGCCCTAATGGACCAGATGATGTGATACTTTGATGCCATAAAAGCACTCCGACATTAAAGTATCAATTTGACAATTTACACGTAAATGAGTAAACTTGTTTGTTTGTATGTTACTTTGTTTGTTTTGTCCATTTAATCTTTATCAGCACGACAGCATACCAGTTCTATGTCATCAATGTCAAAGTTGGACATTATCCAAATCACACTTACGCAAAATTAACATCTGCGATACACTTGAGAAGAGCTGCCAACTGAACTATCCGAGACCAAATAAGAAACGATGTTATCAGATAGAACGCCTTGTGCAACATATATTGACATTCAGACGATCAAATCTCTTTTAGAGTGCAACACCATCAACTACCATTACTGGCGCTACAACAAAGAGGATCTGTTACGAGAGCAAGAGAACGCCCGAGAAGAAAATGGATTGACGACATCAAAGACAATGTACAATCACGTGGAATGACACCATCCAGTGCCACCCATGGGGTGATAGAACGTCAACTATTCCTCCCCACGACGCTTGACGGCAATAGTGGAAGATGATGATTCTTTATCTTTTCTTTCTTTCATTTGGTGATTTCTTTCTGTATTACTTTACCCGAGCAGTAAGATCCTGCAGTCAGGGTATGAAAATATACCATCACTGGACATATAGGCAACAGGTTTACGACAAGATGTGGCTGTCCTTCTCATCGATTCCTTCTTCGCTAACTGAAGCATTATCATGCTGTTCCTGTTTATTCCTTGAACAAAACACTTCACTTCACTGCCACAATTCACTTCACTGCCACAATTCACTTCACTGCCACAATTCATTTCACTGCCACAATTGAGGAAGACCGGCGTGTTGTCAATGAGGCAACGAGCTGTCAAAAGTGACTTACTCACTGCTGAAGTAGTTATACATCATAATCATCATCATTGCCAACACTCTTTTACAGGCTCGTTGAAGCAGTATTGACACGTTATAACGAAACAGCAAAGCAGACTGTCTAATAAGCACAAACATTGACGTCCTCGGGTCAAACATTAGTTTAATATGGATATATGTAGCAGCACGCGATCAATCATGAACGCCTCAGGTCCAGTATGTAGGACGGCAGAGGACGTCCTGTTAATTTATATAATGATTATCTTAAACAGTGGTTTAGTCCCAAGTACAGACACCGATCGTTTCAGTCGATGCGCATTACTAAAAGTCACACACAACAAGTTACTTTTAGCTCTATGCCAACTTACAGGAATGATGTGAAGGACTAGCCATTTTTGGACCTACTGGGCCACCAACTTGACTTCCACAGATTCGCTTCATTTTCCTCGCATTCATCTTGGATGCTCGATGGATAGTTCTATCTTGATGCACTATATCTGTACCAACTTCTGGACACGCTTCTTCAAACTTCTTCGCTGGTTAACACGGCTGAAAACAATTTCAGGTCTCTTCAATTCAACACCGCTGGCCTGACTGTTGTTCCTGAAGTTTCTCCGGCGTGACCTCACTTTCTGTCACGTGGTGTTCCCGAGGTGACAACCTCGGCTACTTTCGCTTTCGCTTTCAGCTTAGTTCTGTTCAAACTTCTACGTGCCCCATCTTCAACCACGATTTCGTGGAGAATCTAACTGTTTGTTAGTTAATTAGTTAGTTAGTTACTCGAGGTTCCAACTTCACGGCAACGGGTCGTCCCCATTATGCTCCGTTCCTGTGCCGATGAATATCACACAAAATACTCTCCACTGTCCAATGTGAAAAGTGGAATAGGCAGGAGTCTCGGCAATCCAACAGCCCACACAGGTACACTGTGCATAATGCCGCTGCCAGAATGCCAACACAAAATTAATCCACGAAAACCACAGTTCATCGTCGATGGACTCGGCAGTCTCCAGAAAGAACTCATTGACCCGGGTTTTCTAACAAGGCTCGGTTTTTTACCGCAGGGCCACCCGCGGAAAGTGTCGCATAAAGCACAAACTCCGCGGCTTCAGCGCCGACTCCCGGGAGTCTCCTGAAAAATGCACTCGCGAACCAACAAGGCAAATCAGCCTATTCAGAAACAGCTGATAGCCATTGTTCCGAACATGCATGTCACTGTACACGACAGATGTAAAAGCATTCCCGGTGATTTTCACAGCTCACAGTGTCGCCCACGCACTCACTTAGTAGCAGGGCGACGGAACCATGTACTACCAGTCCAACATGAGGAAAATTCGATTGCAAACCGTAGCTGCAAGCATAAACTCGCCACAGGCCTTAACGATTCAACGCCTAACCGCCATGTTGGCGGCTGGAAGTCAATCGAACTGTTCTCTTGTTAATACTAATCTAGCTTGTTCTTGGTGACAATTGATACATGGCAATCATCTACTTTTGCCGTCAAGCGTCGTAGGGAGGAATGGGTGACGTTCTAGAACGCGATGGTTGGTACCGGAGAATATCATCATCATCATCTACTACTACTAACATTGTTCCTAGGTAGTTAAATCCCTCTTCGTGTTTTGGTTTTCGGTGTGACTTGGATAAAAGATAACCTATCCACCCCCACACCCATTCCGAGGCTCTAGTTTATTCGACGGTGGACTGAAATCGTGATATAGACTTTTATTTTTGAAATAACCATTCTGATGATGATATACTCTCCATCTAATCTACGGGCAGTGGACCGAATACCTAACTTTTTTGGACAAGGGCGAAAACAAATGAAGTCTCATGTGTGCGCTGTGTCGGTGAAAAGACTTTCATCATTGACCAAAACAAATTCATGTAAACATTGCTTACTGATGTGTTCAGAGCACATAAGAGATGTGGTAAGTTGCTTCCTTGGATTAATCTTCAGGAACCTCAGATATACACTCAGCTTTGGGGTGCTTGTGGTAAATGTTTTGTGTGAATCTTGCTTATGTTCAGCCGAGGACTCAGGTCTTTTGATGACTCTATAACAGTGGTTCTCAACCGGTGGGGAATTCCCCCCTATGGGGGGAATTTTGGGTTTCCAAGGGGGGGGGGGGGATTAAGATTATTTCAAGATCGCGTTAATACAAGAACCGATTACTTGATATTGTTTTCCCTTCATACTTTACGGTTCCGTACGTCTCACCCTTCTAAAATTCATTTTATAAAGTAAGTAGACCAAAAATCACTTTTCATGTGGGCGTCTAGATTTGTTTTAGTATGTGCTATTAAATTTAGCTTCCATTATAACGTATACTGTGTGTGTGTGTGTGTGTGTGTGTGTGTGTGTGTGAGGGGGATCTTTAGGTAGGAAATAAGAAAGGGGGGAATGACGTTCTGAAAATATGGTGAAGGGGGGCACGGGCCAAAAAAGGTTGAGAACCACTTCTCTACTAGAATGACCCGCTCCGTGGCGAAGGTCTTACCGACGCAGTTTGTAATTCCGCATACCCGCGTTCGAAATACAGCTGTGGGCGATTTGGCAGTAGACCGCCTTGTGTTGGTTTTTTACGAAATGGTATGGGTGCCGGTCGTTTAGAAGGCAATGGCAAAACTACTGAACGTAAACTTGCCAAGAGATCACAACAGCAAAAAATGCTGGTGTTGAATGCGACGTCCCGTACAGGATATGCAGCTAACTAACTACTAGTATGACAACGTTACTAACAAGGAAATATAGACATTAGATGGCTCTGTAGCAATAAATACCACTATTGAACTTGGAGCTCTTAACCTAATCAAGAAAACGTGGCTTCTTTGACTCGACAACAATTACACACATACTTGATAAACACTGACGACAAATTTAGAAACACCAAATCCATTTATTAATGTATATTTCACACAATAAGATAATATCAACACTTAAATACACTAGCTGATGAAATAATGAGCCATCTTCGACGGTCATACGTTTATAATAAACAATACATTCCTAAAATCTAAACATTAGACACAGTTTAAAAGCCATATTGTAATGCCTCAAGTTGTGACTCTTGCTACTTTAGACCGTGTGTAAGAAGATGTGACACATCTCTATTAGTAGCAGTTTGTTAATGGATATCACCGCCTTTGATATAATTTTCATTAATTTGTACACTGACTTACTTGAAACATTCACTGGGTAGTGATTACAAAGAATGCTAATTGTATAGCTTAACTGCTGCTATCAGATGCGCAAAATGAAAATCTGACAGTTCATAAATCTGTATCCAGATACTTTCTTATAAAACAGGTAAATCCAGTGACTTATTAAAAGCTGAATAGTCAAAAGAAACAAGATACATAGAATGACAGCATTTTCTCGTTATACTGTAGATATATTAGAGAAGTGTGCAGGTCTGTGCATAATGTATCATTCTGATTACTAATGTCAAAGCTATGCTTACATTAGACCTGGTGTACACAATGAGCTTAGAATTACAGGAACTGCATCATTATACGCGTATTGATGTCAGTGTTGAAGGGTACTCCCTTTTTCTATGTTATCGAAACTATCGTATTTTGAAAACTACGTTCATGCTACATAAGACTACAAAGAGAATGTTTAAAAGTTTTATCAAAGAGTGGAACTGTGGCCGAGGGGTAAAAATTTCGACTCCCACATATCGAAGAACATTCTCGACAGGGTTTGGTCATCATCATCATCATCATCATCATCATCATCATCATCATCATCATCATCATCATCATCATCATCATCATCATCATCACCATCATCATCATCATCATCATCATCATCATCATCATCATCATCATCATCATCATCATCATCAACATCATCTTCATCATCATCATCAACATCATCATCATCATCATCATCATCATCATCATCATCATCATCATCATCATCATCATCATCTCATCCAATGACCTGTCCTCAAAGAACTTGGCCACTATAACAGTCTATCAACATGTTTCTCTATCACACGCCATATGCCCTTCCTCTGTTGCTACCGTGTGTAAATTGTCTACCATTGTGACTTTTCACAGTTGTTGAACATGAGGGCGGGGCACGTGTGATAATATCCCGAGTGTTATTTGTCTTAATAAAATACATCTTCTGTTTAAGATCATATTGGAGAGGCCTGTTTTCGTTCTCCTTTCAGGCCAATAAATTATATATAACCTTCGACTGTAACATTTGTATCCAAAGGCTTACATCCAAATATGTGTTTTTCAGCTGATTTGTTAAATATCCAGGTTTCATACTCGGAATGACACAGGAAATATGCAAACTCTTAGAGCTCCAGCTTGTATTGTTCTATCTTTTCCAATCCATGAAGGTTTAATTGCTTTAGTTTTTGTAGAGCAGTGCTACCGATAGCTTAATGGAACAATGAAACAAAACATATGTAAATCAACACAACAAGTTTACTAAAATTTTCATAGCTAAATTATAAATTATTGAAAATATGGGATTGACATATAGCCCTTTCTTGAATTAACAGATTCAGTGCCAACCAAAAAGTGGGTTTGAACCAACCAAAAAGTAGGTTTGAACCAAGCAAAATAGGATGGCGGGAAATGAGAAATAAAGTTGTTAATATGGTAGCAGACATGTTGTATTATAACGCAATGATAACATTTGGACGGTATATAAACCCATGACAGATACGGGAATTCGCTTAAGAATGTAATAATCCCATGGCAATTAATCAGTTAAGAGTGAGAGAAAGCATGTTTTAATTGATCTGCTTTGGTTCTTCGCCAAGGATAATTTAATTGTATATGATGATGATGATGATGATGATGATGATGATCATCATCATCATCATCATCATCATCATCATCATCATCATCATCATCATCATCATCATCATCATAATCATCATCATTATCATCATCATCATCATCATCATCATCATCATCCTCATCATCATGCAATGACCTGTCCTGTAAGAACTTGGCCCCTCTTACAGTCTGTGAACATGTTTCTCTATCACATGCCACATGCCCTTCCTCTGTTGCTGACTTGTGTTTCTGTTGTCTACCATGTGTGCTTCAGTCACATGGAATATATTGTATATGGATATTTCTATATGTGCTTCAGTCACATGGAATATATTGTATATGGATATTTCTATATGTGCTTCAGTCACATGGAATATATTGTATATGGATATTTCTATATGTGCTTCAGCCACCTCGAATATATTGCATATGGATACCTCTATATGTGCTTCAGTCACCTTAAATATATTGCATATGGATACCTCTATATGTGCTTCAATCACCTCGAATATATTGCAAAAGAAGCATTTGAACTCAGTGAACGAATCTCGAACCACATGCCACAATCACATAGACTACAAACACGTGTGGATGAAAAGGAATACAAAATACAATAACACAAAGTAATGCACTTTACAGAACAGACTCACAAAAAAAAAAAAACACAGGACGTTGCGGCGACTAACCTTTATCAGCAAACAAATACATACACAAAACACAACATATAATCACGGAGAAGTCACTACAGTAACTACATTAGGGCATAAGAACATGACTGGAAGAATGGAAAGATGAAAACAAAAATGAGAAAATTCTGAGAACATGAAAATGTGAAAAATAAAGTTACTTATCTCGGTAAAGTAGTCCCATAATAGATACTTTCGTTGTAGTATGGATGGTTAATCCTTCATATAATCTAGGCCATAACATATGAGGTGGGGTTGCCAGTTCCCTTCCTCGTTCCTTTTGCTTCCAATGCAATTCCCAGTAAATTATAAATTGTATGGTATGCATTTATTATGCGACCGGGTCTACCCGAGAACCGTACTGCTCGGACAATGGTCTAGGCTCAATCATCAACAGAGGCTAATAATACGATGACCCTAGTATGGCGATATATCGTCATTCTGTCCAAATGGGAGTTCACATGTGGCGATATATTATCCTTCGCCAAACAATCTGTTCATATATCGTGACCTAAGATATGTGAAGGCTTACAAGGAAATGACCTGGCTGACAAGCTCGCAGGTAAGGCTACTGTGGAGGGCGGACGCGCCATGGACCAGGCTGACATTCTGAATGCTCTACGAGAAGTAAGACTTTTGCGAGAACCAAGTGATGACTGTGAATCTACAACCATGACCAGACTGCGAGAACAGCAAATTAAAAGAGGGGTGGCCAAACAAGAACACTATGCAGGAAGCCAAAGAAGACTGATAAACCAACACAGAACTGGTGTCGTTAGCCGCTACACACTGCGGGATTTGCTGAGGAGGGGATCCGAGCACTTATGGACTGAATGGTTCGATGTGCAATGAGGATGATTTGTCGGCTAACTATGTGAAGGCTGAGACACTTCCGCCCCAACGGTATCTGCTATAGAACTATCTTTAGCAGTTACTATAATAATAACAACAATATGGTAATACGACTCATTAAAAATGTATGTAAAGGATATATTTAACCCAGGAATATTTCATGACGTAATCATCGTACGGGGGAGCTAAAAGGTTGCTAAACCTGGCAGCTATGCTAAATCTGTGTAGACGTTCTTGGTTACAAGGGTTACCAGACTTGGGTGTCCGTCAGAGCAGGTGTCGGCTCCGTCACATTTGGTGTACTTAACTCTGGAAGAGAATACAATGTCAGAAATTATGTCATGTGATGTGGCATGAGTAGAGTCTTACTGACATTTCTATTGAGTCAATCATCGTGGTCGTCATCATAAACATCTTTATTGTCGTGGTCAGCATCACCATAATCATCATCATAACCATCGTCATCATAATTATCATCTTTGTTATCATCTTCATCATCGTCATCATAAGCAACGTTACCATCGTCATCATGATGATCATCATCGTCGTCATCATTCTCGTCATCATTATCATGATCATCATAATAACTGTCATCACCATCATCATCATCATCATCATCATCATCATCATCATCATCATCATCATCATCATCATCATCATCATCATCATCATCATCATCATCATCATCATCATCATCATCATCATCATCATCATCATCATCAACATCATCATCATCATCACCATCACCATCACCATTATCATCATCAAACACTGACTGTATTGAGGGCCTACTGCAGTGAGTCTCCACTACCCTCAATACTGTGTCTTCGCGGTTTATTCAGGCATCCTTAGGCCACTCTTTCTCTTGATGTTGGGCCCCCTCAAACAATGGTTGTCTTCATCTGCACTTTTTCTTTCATAGAGTGTTTTTTTTTATTCACGACAACTCACGCCCAGGTGATTTAATTATCTACCACGGATGGCTCTGTGATAATAGGCAAAACAAGTGCCTGGGGATTATAGGGACAATTAATGGACGGTCTGGCATATCATACCACGATATCTAGTCTGAAAATGGGGGGGGGGGGGTGTCATTGTGACATTCCGCTGGCTGGAGAGACAAGTACTGTGTCACAGATAGGAATAAAGTACTGCTGGAGACTCAAGTACAGAGTCACAAATAGGAATACTTTACTGTTAGAGAGACAAGTACAGAGCCATATATAGGAATACTGTACTGTTGGAAATACAAGTACGGAGTGATATGTAGGGATACTGCACTGCTGGCTTGTACAAGTACAGAGTGATATATAGGAATACTGTATTGTTGGAGATACAAGTACAGAGACATTTTAATTAAATAGAGACACACTGTTCTCCTTAACATATAAACAGATATAAACACTCTGCTGAGGACAAAACATGGAAGGAGTCACACGGGGAAACACCTACACTTTCTTCTGTCGATCGTAGGCAATCTCCAGGTTATGAGTGTGTCCTTGGGCTTCCTCTGTGGTGACGCTAACCTTCTGACCAGCCAGAAGTAGGCCGAAATCGTGGTACGTAATTGTGAACTCGTGGGTGTGTTCGCCTGGAGGGTCGTAGACCGTTAGGGACATCTGAAGAATACAAGAGACAACATTGCAGTTATAAACATATTTCAGGCGAACGAAAGAAGAAGAAGAATCTGAAGAATGATTGTAGAACTGAATGATTATAGTATTGCATGATTATAGTATTGAATGATTATAATATTGAATGGTTATACTATTGAGTGATTATAGTATTGAGTGATTATAGAAATCAATGAATATAATATTGAATGATTGTAGAACTGAATGATTATAGTATTGCATGATTATAGTATTGAATGATTATAATATTGAATGGTTATATTATTAAGTGAATATAGTGTTAAGTGATTATAGAATTCAATAAATATAGTATTGAATGATTGTAGTGATGAATTATTATATAATTGAATTATTATACTATTTCTTTATATATATATATATATATATATATATATATATATATATATATATATATATATATATATATATATATATATTCTTTATTATACTATTTCTAATATATCTTTTTTTTTAAAATTATTATACTATTGAATGATTGTAGTATTTAATGAATATAATATTGAATAATTATAGTATTTACAGATTATAGAATCGAATTATTATAGAAGTGAATGATTGTAGTACTGAATCAGTATGCTATTAAATGGTTATAATAATGATTATAGTACTGACTGAAAGAGTACTGAATGATTATAGTACTGAATAATTATAGTACTGAATGACTATAGTACTGAATGATTATAGCACTGGATAATTATAGTACTGAATGATTATGATCATGATCACGTGGTGTACTAGTTAGAACGTTACGCAGACTACGGTATCTACCCTGTCAAACGAGGGTTTGATGTCAGATCTCAATGTTCGCTACAATGTTCGCTACCTATCCCCCAGTGTATTCAGACCTACAGAATGTAATGGGGGTAACACTTCACATAGTCACTGCAGCTTTCTGCTTCGGGATTTTCTAAAAGAGAAAACAGCGGCAGTGTAGTGGCTATGCACTTGCTCGCCGGCCCGGTAGTTATTGGTTCGAATCCGTATGGAGGCAGATTGTAAAAACTAACTCGGTCTTCCAGGTTCACCCAGGCTAAAATAGGTACCAGAAAAATGTCGTGGGAGATAAAAACGGCGGACGTGTGATTGGCCTGGGAGTGCCGATTGTTCAATATAAAAAGAAATGGGGCTGAACCATATGCCCAACACTTCTTCTTCTTCTTCTTCAGCTTTCCGAGCCATTGAGGTTCTTTGCTGCAGATACAATCCGTCTCCATTCGTCTCTCTGGTTGACCTTCTCTTGCCAGTCGTTGATTCCAAGTGCTAGTAGGTCTGTGTGTATATTATCTCTCCACCGTCTTCTTGGTTTACCACGGGGTCTACGGTCATTTATTTCCTGAGTGTACGCGAGTTTTTGTTTCCCTATTATCTTCCATTCTTTCTATATGCCATAGCCATTGCAGTCTATTAGCCTTCAAGATACCAGTGATTAGCGGGGACTTAAGCAGATCATAAATGTCTTGGTTTCTTCTTCTTTTCCACTCTCCACTTTGTGTATCCCTAAAGGGCCCAAAGATGCGTCATAAGACTTTGTTCTCAAAGGTTTGTAACAAGGCTTCGTCTCCTTTAGTTGTACTCCAGGTTATATGCCTAACACGCTTTAAATAATTAAGGGATTTCACTGTCATATTATGTTTTAGTATATAGCTGTTAATTTCGGAAAATTAGTAAGCAATGTCTTCCTGTAGTCTCTTTGAATAACGAAGTCACAAACAATAGATTGCACGTTTTATGGCCTGAAATATTTCGCTGCATCTCCTCAGATACATACCGCAGAAAAAAAATGAACTAAATAATTAGATAAATCCTTCAACACACATATTCACACAGTAATTTGAATTGTGTACCACGATCATTGTAAACTGACTATCACGTCTTTCTGTTTGCACAAAGTTGGCTTCTGTAAATGAATGGCGATTGCTTTTGCCAGCTTTAACTTGCGACCATTGTGTGTGTTAAGCAACACACGAAACGCATTGTTCCTATCAATCATCTGGTCAGTTTCCAAAATATGCTTTACAATCGATGACATGTTTCATTTAAAATATAGATACAGTAGTTATCCTAAGAAACCCCATTTAATGTGATATAAAATACAATGCTATCATATTAACAAATTTTCGGTCATAACTGTGATAAACCCTGTTTCCCATTTTCCGTCATCCAATTATGATTGGTCCAAATCTATTTCTTGGTTGACACTGAATCTGTTAAATATTCCACAAAAGGGTAAGAAACGCAGATGACTTATTCCAAACATTGAGAAGAGGAATACACTATTCTTTGGCCACATTATGAAAAGAGAAAGCCAAGAAAATGATGTGACAATCGCATAATGTTTCTTTAAAGAAAGAAACGATTATAAAGCATGAGCTGGTTCACTTAGCGTCAGTTCCGTTGCATAGAACTATACCTCTAAGTACTATAGCACATCTCATAAGAACTATGTTTTTGGCCGGCATTATGTTATCAGTGTCAAACATGGACACTTACTGCAACTGTCATTAAACTGTCATTGGCTGTCTATAGTACCTTGCAGTGTTGGATTTGGGGGGGGGGGGGGTGTTGAGAGATGAGATGCCGTAGAAGAGCTGCAGGAGTAACTGTGAGAGATAGAATTAGGAACGAGGAAATTAGAAGACCACGAACATGTATGAAACCAGTCATGTACTTCATTCAAAGAACAATAGATGAAATGGTTTGATCATATCACAAGAATGCCCTGGTATCATCTGTCACAAAGAACTCACTGAAGAAATATAATAGCGTAGAGGAGACCATGTAAAAGACTGAGTGATGGTATCAAGAACAACCTTAGAGAAATGAATACCAACTTATAAAGAGCATTAGAAAGAGCGCATAAATGATCTTTACATCTCCCTCAATACTTCAATGAGGTCAATGGAGGAAGAGAAGAAGAAGGAGAGGAAGAAACGAGATAAGTGTCCAAACAGCCTGGCACTGAAATATGTCAACAAATGTACGCTGTTTGGGATCACAAGATGTGAAAGTCAGGCTTGCCACTCCTGTCGGCAAAGTGCTTATTGACAATGTTAAGGATAATTCGAAATTTACTAACACTGAGTAGGTAAAAGTATCTTTCACTATTATACCGGCAACATTTATTCAAACTTCCTACTTTTCGTAATTCTTTGTGAACATGTTCTGATCGTCTCCCACTGTTATCTGCCACTCTGCATATTTTGTTTTGCCTTTGTTCCTTTAACTTGTGTCTTTATTTTTATTTTGACACAGTGCGAATACTTTGTTTTTAATCGTCTTTTAAACTCTATTTATATTTGTTTTCCTTTTTCTCTTTTAAGCCATCCTCTTACGTTACCCTCTACTCTTTAACTTACTTCTTCTTTTACTTTGCCTCTTTTCGCCTGACCTCTCCTCCCCCTTCATTTTCTGTCAGATCCCCACCCAAAAAAGAGAAGATAGACGGTAAGTAAATTATAACAGTCCACCTCAATACTTCATAAATCATTACCTAATATATGCAAATTAGTTTACACATCAACCACATAAAAGAGAATCTACAGTATCATTACCTTTAATACTCATATCTGACATCTTCAAACTCACCTGGAAAGCAACTGTAGAAGGAACACCTCCAGTACTTCCTAGAACCTTATCTTTCAGCGCATTCATCTCTTTCCACACAGAGCTGCCCTCTCCGTGGACGGGCGCTATTGGATACCTGAGTCTAATTTTGCCAACTTCTGTAGACAGTTCAAAATACGTCACTAGCTACAAAGGATTCTTCCTTCTCTTTCACACTCAGACTCCCAATTTAATCTCTCCTCTTATCCATCTTCTTCCTGTCTTCTTCCAATGGAGCAAAGGTCCTCAACAAAACGAACGAACAAACAAACTTTATTGGAAAGGGTCAATAATTGGGTACAGACCCACCTGACATGCTGCCCTTCTGATGTCTCTGCTCTCATATATTATTTCATTCATACATCACTCATGTAGCTAATCTTAAAACAACGACAACAACACAAACAGTATGCAATAAAACGCATGAAAACTTTGCAATAATCAACAATACGTGACTCACTAAAACTAATTTTCGACATGGCAATTATAATTAGCTAAGGTAGGTTTTGGAAAAGAACTATCTTCATTCCAATACCGAAAAGGGGCAACCTGAAATGATGAACAAAGTATAGAACTGTTGGCCTGATAAGTCATGCATGTAAAATTCTACTAAAAATCAAAATGTGAAGACTTCGTAAAAAAAAATGGAAGAAGAGATTAACGTGGTTCAAGTTGGGTTTAGACAAGGAAGGGGAACAAGATATCACATACTCAACATGAGTTTAATAATAGATTAATTTAAAAAAATTAAAAATAAAATAAAAATAGATTAATAATAGATTAATTAATTTTCTGTTTAATAATAGAGAAGTGTAGAGAATGTAAAGTAAACAACATATTATCGTGTCTTGTGGATTATTCAAAGGAATTTTACTGTGTATAACATCAGAAACTTTGGGAAATCATGTGGGAAATTGGGCTTTCCATCACATGTATTACAACTAATAAAAATGCTCTATCTATACCAACAAGCAGCGGTTAGAATAGATGGCGAGACATCAGATTAGCCTGACATCAAGCAGGGAGTGCTTCACAGATGTATGCAGTCCCCTTATTTGTTTAACCTATACGCCGAAAATATAATGAGAAATATCAGAGATGATATAAACGTGGAGCAATATGATGCCCTAAATATCGGCGGTCATGAATTACCAGAGATTCGATATGCTGATGATACAGTATTGCTATCCACATCACAGCATGGTATAGAACAACTAATCACCTCAACCCAAAAGAATAGTGAAAATCACAACCTATATCTTAACATAGCAAAAACAAAGATAATACATACAGATAAAACTAATCTGGAGAAAGAAATATATGTTAATGAGGAAAAATTGGAGGTTGTGGAAAATTTCGAATATCTTGGATCACTAATTACCAACAATGTATAGGCTATGTTACTTTTCAAAACCTAAAAACACTTTTAAAAAAATATGGAGGGAAACATATTTTTTTTGCATATCCCTCACAGGACGTTGCAGTCAACACCCGCATTTTTTCAGCTGCTGTTGATGTACTAAGCAAGATTAAACTCAGTAGTTTGCCATTGATTTCTGAGCAACCAGTTCACATACCCTTTAAGTTACCAACGCCGCGAGAACCGCAGCCGATTCTCGCGCAGGTTACGTTACTCATGAGAATATACGGGATTACAAAGAAAGACGTTAACACCTGCGCCAGGGAGACCGGCTGGGGGTCATATAGAACTACACAAATTAGATTTTTAAGTGCATGCATCTTTCCCATTGCAACATACGCCAGCGAGACCTGGACACTTACTAAACAAGCTCAACAGTGCATAAATGCCATTGAACATAAATGTTATAGATATGTTATAAGAATATCTTGGATACGGAAAAGAACACACGAATTCATACGACAAAATATGAATATTGAAGAAGGTTGGCTACTTCGTGTCAGGTCTTAGTCAGATATGACTGAGCTACCGTATAACAGTAGACGGTACTACCTGCTTTCTGTTAGCGCCGAACGTTGGGCGGCGCTTACCAAACCCGACACCCCACATTGTGCCAACGGCTTCGGGCGGAAGAGCGCAATTGGGAGGGTACAAGCCTTACCCTGGTGCGAGGAAATGCAACCTAAAGACAAACTGTCATGGCAGGGCAGACCAGGCCCTAAGCCTTGGTTGGCGGCTGGTCTAGGATCGAAGCTCCGACAGGCGGACAATTAGAGCATTGCTTTGCTGATCCGGCAGCTTCTGCAGCTTGTCTTGTTCCAGATGTAGAGGTGTTACCTTTCCTCTGGAGTGAACTAGGCAGGCCGAGAGAGGGATCATGCTGCATGGGCAACACATGATCTCTATATTTTAGCCCAGGCTTTGTGCTATGGAGATATTGCTTATATGCTATGGAGAATGCTATGGTCATAGTGTGTTTCATGTAGTTTTGTGTTGGTTTGTATTTGTTTGTCCTGTGCTGACGAAGGCTTTGGCCGCAACGTCCAATTTGTCTCTTGTAGTCGTGTTTTAGTAAAGCTCACAATCTACTTCTCGTTTATTTGGGTGATTCATTCAGTGATATGGAGAGGCAATAACTCCATCCCTTACAAACTATCGTCTGCCAAGCCGGCAAGGTGCCAATGAATGGCTACTAAAGACGATAAAACAAAGAAAATTGAAATATGTTGGTCACTTGAAACGTCATGAGAGTTTGGAGAGAACAATCATAAGAGGCGTATATGCCTGGGAAGATAGGAAGTGGGTGGCCAAGGAAAAGATGAGTGCAGGATGAGGCGGATGATCTCCAGATGGGTTTATCGGACGCGGAACATCTTGCTTATGACCAAGAAGTGTTCCGGGCGGTTGTTATAGGAGCGAGGTTCTGCAAGGGACAGGCTACTGAATGAATGTACTTCCGGGAAGGTTAACCCAGTCAACAAATGCCCGCAGAAGTCGGATGTGTCGGCCTAAAGATGCAAGAACGTAGCTCTGCTGTAAACAAGCACAACACAATCACGTCTGGAAAAAAAAAAAAACAACTCTGGATGAACGCAGAAGAAAAGGAAGAATGAATGCACGAATGAAGGTAGGTGTAACATATCACAGTTAGGGGAATGTATATTATACTTGTTGTTATTTGAGATAATTATTATTTGTATCGGTTTACGCACGCCAAGCCGGTTGTAGACGTGTTCAGGAGTTGTTTGGTTTTGCTCTTAATGTTTTTTACGGGATGAGGTAGCCAATACCCAGCCAACCTTCCTTAGACGCCTTGTGTGTGGCACATAATGTTGTCAACACAGGAACTGATAGATACTGCTGGCCATCGCACGGTATGGAGGAGCATGATCGCCCATGCTGATCGCCAATGTAATTTATGATGATAATGTTGCACAGGTATTTGATTAGTGCTATGTCTGGAGCAGACCTTGGTGGTCATAACTCTCCACTCCACTCTGACATCTGATAGTTTAGTGAAGGTTATGTAACTTGTGTGTCTTTGACAGTTAGCATACGAGTGAAGAATTATATGAAGGCTGAAGAGAAAAGCAGAAACATAGTTAGTCTGAAATATCTAAAGAGAGACATGTAGAAAGACATCTTAAACACGAGACTGAAGGACAAAAACAAAATATCAGAAAAAAAGATATAGAAAGACAGTAATGCATTCATTTTGAATGAAGAATGCAATCATAGAGACACAATGTAGGGACAAGACAGCTGTGAATAAAACATAAAAAGATATAACGATTTACAGAACGACAAAAACAGGCAGAAAAAAAGAATGACAAACAAAAAGTCAGATTTAAAGACATAATGAAACAAAGAAAGAGAGAGTGGCAGAATGACAGGCAGCCAGACAAGCACAAACAAATATAGAAAGAAAGAAAGAAAGAAAGAAACAAACAAACAAACAAACAAACAAACAAACAAACAAACAAACAAAGGAAGAAAGAAAGAAACAAACAAACAAACAAACAAAGAGAGAGTGGCAGAATGACAGACAGCCAGACAAGCACAAACAAATACAAAAAGAAAGAAAGAAAGAAAGAAAGAAAGAAAGAAAAACAAAGCAACTGTGTTACCTTGGATTTCCGGTAGAATGACTCTGGTCCCGGATGCCGACACTCTCCGCGCCTTGCCCTCGGGGTCTAGCACATGTAGGAAGGACTTGACGGTGTCTGCAGGGTCAGTCTTGTCCAGCGGGCCTGCGACAACAGACACGTGACATGTAGACATATCTTCAACTCGTATTGCCCTCGTTCAATTACTTCCCCTTTGAACCAGCTCATTAATTGGGGTAAAGTTCCAGCAACAATGTATAACACTGATTTTACGCTAGCTGGTGCATTCATTCATTCATTCATTCATTCATTCATTCATTCATTCATTCATTCATTCATTCATTCATTCATTCATTCATTCATTCATTCATTCATTCAGTAGAATGTCCTCTGCAGATCTGCGCTGCCATAATAACCTTCCAGAAATATTTTCGGTCGTTAGCAAGATGTCCCGCGTCCGATACACCCATCTGGAGATCATCTGCCAAATTCTGCACACATCTTCTCTTTGGCCTTTCCTTTCCTCTCTTCCCTGGCATATACCCCTCACAAAACTTTTATGACGCTTCAAGTGACCAAAATGTTTCAATTTTCTTCGTTTTATCGTCTATACTAGACATCCTTCTTCAGATCTTGTCATATGTGTGCATTTATTATTTTCTGTATCCAAGATATTCTTTGAACCCAGAAACCGTCTATAACATTTATATTAAAGGGTATTTATGCGCTATTTCAGCTTGTTTAGTAAGTGTCCAGGTCTCACAGATTTACATATTACAGAAAATGCCACCACTTATCAACACACAGATTATCCCATGTGACATATGGAAATACTGGATTGGAATACGAGCCATGCTTTCCCCCTAGACCCCTTCTTAAAGTAACGTTGTGAACGTGTGAAATACTAGTTGTATGTTCTTTGGTGACTATTAAACCTTGGCCGTAAACCAATTTTGCATCGCCTCCATTACCTCGTTTTCATCTGCAAAAATTTGACCCCGCGGTTGTTCTTTCAAAGATTCAAACAAGTGAAAGTCCAATGGCACCAAGTCTGCATCGTATGCTGGATGTTGCAACACCTCAGATTTCAGATCACGTATTGTTTCCATAGTATGCGCAGCTATATGTCGTGCATCAACAATAGTCGTTTTGAGAGAAGTCCCAGCCTTTCGATCGTATCTTGGGCTTCAGTTTGTTCACTTGCAAGCTACTGTATAGATTACTAGTCAGTTTCACCCCCTTACAGAAAATGATATCCAAGAGATGGTCATAGTGACTTTCCCAGCGTATGCCTTCGTCTTGAATTCTTTCTTAACATTTTGAAATCTTTCTGCCTACTGATACACTCTCCCTGCTTCAAACAACGGTCTCCATACTGAACTATCATTCTTTTGTAGATTTCACGAGGTTTCACATCCTTTGACAATGAAAATGAGAAAGAATCATAGGTGTGTTTTCAAGATGCATGTCGATAGTGGGCAGACATGTTGTAATCTCTATTGCACATGCGCAAACTGCTCGACCTTCACGACCCCTACATTTCGTATAGTTTAAGACCCAGTATGTGTCCTGAAATAATATGTTCCGTTATCCCCATTCATCCATGCACTTTGTACTAACATCCAAGCTACTTAATGTCTTTCTCTCGTATTTAAACCACCCTACGTGAAGGTTGGTTCACATGGAGCTTTTTCTAACAGGATCAAGCCCTACACAGTTGACTAACAATAAAGGAAAAACCCATCATCATTAATCTCAATCTGGACGATCACACTTCTTTGTCACTCCATTTTTTGAGTACTACATAAGGTATACCCATTAGCGTGCTATCATGTCATCATGCCGGATGTAAACCAGTCAAATATATATTCTCTTTGTTACTATTCCAGGATGTAAACCAGTCAAATATATATTCTCTTTGTCTCTATGTACCTCTTTTTACAATTAATCGTCTATATAGGACACACAAGAAAGCAATACTAATTACATGTTAGGCGCTCTCTTAAATGATATATTTCTCACCAAAATACTGCCCGTTTTACTACAGAGGATATCACAAGGACACACTGGCATCACATTTTAGGTCAGAACATAACGCAAAGTCTCTAAATATCACATTTTATTTCATGAGGTAATACATAGCCATCACATATCACATTTAACGTCAGGAGATAACGCAAAGCCACCACATATCACATTTTACGTCAGTAGATAACACAAAGCCACCACACATCACATTTTACCCCAGGAGATAACGCATAACAACCAAATACCACATTTTAAGTCAGGAGATAACACATAGCCACCACTTTGCACATTTTACATCAGGAGATAACACATAGTAACTAAATATCACATTTTACATCCGAATAAAACATAGTCACGATAATCACATTTTACGACAGAAGATATCACGTAGCCACCACAAATCGCATTATATGTCAGGAAAAAAAAATTCACATGTTCACCACATATTACAGCTTACTAAAAATGATACCACAGGGTCACCACACATCACAGTTTAAGTTGTACAATATCACACGGTCATTACACATAATATTTTACTAACCAAGAGATCACTATATCACCAAGTATTACATTTTATTTTTTAAAAAATGTTATCACACAGCACCATACATCACAGTTTACTACAGAAGATATCACATGGCCAAGACACATCTAATTTTACTATAGAAAATATCACATAGTCATCAGACATCACATTTTACCACAGAAGATATCCCATATTCACCATATATCACAGTTTAAGACAGAAGATGTCACATGGCTCTCACATATCATATTTTACGAAAGATGATACGACAGATTCACTACACATTTTCTGTCAGATGATATTATATTTTCACCACAGATACATTTTGCGACTGAAGATTTTATATATTATATAAAGTGTTACTAACGCCTGTGGTCACCGAAAATCACATTTTACAAACCGAGTAAGATAACTACCCAATTACCACACCTCACATTTTACTAAACGAGTAAGGTAACTACACAATAACCACACCTCACATTTTACTAAAGAAGATATCACACAATTACCACACCTTACATTTTACTAAACGAGTAAGGTAAACTACACAATTACCACACATCACATTTTACTAAAGAAGATATCACACAATTACCACACCTTACATTTTACTAAACGAGTAAGGTAACTACACAATTACGACACATCACATTTTACTAAACGAGTAAGGTAACTACACAATTACCACACATCACATTTTACTAAACGAGTAAGGTAACTGCACAATTACCACACCTCACATTTTACTAAACGAGTAAGGTAACTACACAATTACCACACATCACATTTTACTAAAGAAGATATCACACAATTACCACATCTTACATTTTACCAAACGGGTAAGGTAACAACACAATTACTACACATCACATTTTACTAAAGAAGATATCACACAATTACCACACCTCACACATTACTAAACGAGTAAGGTAACTACACAATTACCACACATCACATTTTACTAAAGAAGATATCACACAATTACTACACCTCACATTTTACTAAACGAGTAATGTAACTACACAATTACCACACATCACATTTTACTCAAGAAGATATCACACAATTACCACACCTTACATTTTACTAAACTAGTTAGATAACTATACAGTTACCATACCTCACATTTTACTAAATAAGATATCACAGAATTACCACACCTCACATTTTACTAAAGAAGATATCACAGAATTACCACACCTCACATTTTACTAAAGAAGATATCACAGAATTACCACACCTCGCATTTTACTAAATGAGTAAGATAACTATACAATTACCACACCTCACATTTTACAAAAGAAGATATCACAGAATTACCACATCTCACATTTTACTAAAGGATATATAACACAGTATTAACACATCACATTTTACGAAAGACGACATCACACAGTGACACACATCACATTACATGAAAGAAGACACAACACAGTGCTGCATAACACATTTTACTACAGAAGATATCATACAGTCGCCACGAATCACATTTTACAAAGAAGACACCATACAGTGACACATGTCACATTTTACGAAAGAAGACACCACACAGTCACCACACATCACATTTTATTACAGAAGATACCCCACACTCACCCTACAACACATTTGACTACAACAAAAACCACAACGTCTGAAACTGGTACCTGAAAAAAACTCCACCGGAGTCATATAATAGCGAATTTTATCAATCCCATCCAACGCCATCGTCTCGTTTTTACCACTGCGTCCGTTCCTTACCGACGTTGTCGTATCCTACATGGATAGAATTTACAGTATTACAAGTGTGGAGGTAATTATTGTTAAATTAGATCGACATGCAGCTTAATGGTTGTTGTTCTAGCTAGCTAAAACATGTGATCTGGTTCACACCCTAGCTAGCAGATTTATATTTTTAAATTCCGAACGCTATAGCAACTAATACTACAGTTACTAATGTTGCTACTACAGGATGTTTGTAAAGTCTCACTACACATTGTATGTGGAACAAATCTGAAAACATTCTTTCTATCGTTGATAACGCCATTTTATTTGGAATGAAAAGAATTACTCCAGCAGAAGATAGCCATTCGTTACATATTTCTTCACGATGGACTGTGGGGTACATTTTTTTATAACATCGTGTACTTCATTTGTCAAATTGTTCTACATACAAAGTGTAGTGAGACTTTACAAACACCTGGTATCATTACTGACTATCTGGCACCTTGCCGTCTTGACAGACGATAGTTTGTAAAATAGACTTATACTTCTCCATAACACAAAGCCTGAGCTGAATTTAGAGACAATGTGTTGTCCATGCAGCATGATCCCTCTCTCGATCTGTCTAGTTTACTCCAGAGGAAAGGTAACACCAATACGTCTGGAACTAGAGAAGCTGCAAAAGTTGCCGGATCAGCAAAGCAAAGCTCTAACTGTCCGCCTGTCGGAGCTTCCATCCTAGATCAGTTACCAAAACAAGGTTTAGGGTCTGCCCTGTCATTTAGTCTTTATGTTGCATTTCCTTCGAAGCCGTTGGCACAATGTGGGGTGTTGGGGTTGATGAGCAGCGCCGCCCAACATTCGACGCTAACAGACAGCAGGTAGTACGGTCTACTGTCATACGGTAGCTGAGTCATATCTGACTAAGACCTGACACAAAGTATTGCTACTACTAATTGAAATACTACTAGTGCTAATGCTGCTGCTGCTACTACTACTACTACCACTGCTACTGCTGCTGCTGCTGCTACTACTATTACTACTACTACTACTACTACTACTACTACTACTACTACTACTACTACTACTACTACTACTACTACTACTACTACTACTATTACTACTACCACTACCACCCCACTACTACTACTACTACTACTACTACTACACTACTACTACTACTACTACTACTACTACTACTACTACTACTACTACTACTACTACTACTACTACTACTACTACTACTACTACTACTACTACTATTACTATAAATACAGCAATAACAATACCACCAGGATAACAACAACATGTCTTACGGTCTGTAGCTTTAGGTTGTAAGGGTTCCAAGACAGAAGTGGCGTCATGTAGACCACTTCCATGGGGATGGCGTAGGAGACCCGTAGTTCCCTGTCTTGGCACTGGCGAACTGTCTTGGTCTCTCTGACTTTTCTGAAACAGAACGCAGTCACGTGGTACCAGTTGTCGGGATGCTGGGCACTTATGGTGTATGATCGTAAATACTGAGTGTATTTTAGCCCAGGCTTTGTGCTATGGAGAGGCAGCACGAATTGGCCTTATCAGCCACACTCGCCACCGCCATGAGTCGTAGTTATTAAGCCTTTTTGTAGCACAATGTACCAAACTATCGTCTGTCAAGACGGAAAGGTGCCAATGATGATGATGATGATGATGATGATGATGATGATGATGATGATGATGATGATGATGATGATGATGACGTGAAAATACCGAGGCAAAAACGCCATATCATAGCAAGTCCCCCTCCCCTCCCCCTTCTCACGAATGTTCATGACTAAGGTGATCTCGGTGTCCTATGTTAAGTATCCTAGGATGAATAATGTGGTAGTTTCCCCTTATTTCCAACATGGCAGTGAAGTTCTGTCTTGGGATATGAAGTGGTAGGTCTGCGCATATTATAGCCACAGCACAATGAGATGAGTGGTCAGTTATCTTTCTTTTCGCCTGTTCCTCGCAGAAGATTTCCAGAAAGTTCTGAAACGTATTATGTAGCCCGTGTTTTAGGCTAGGGCGAAACCAAAGGCCGTCGCCGTAACCCAGGTGTTATGGACGCGGTTCGTAACACCGCTTACCCGCATTCGAAACACAGCTGCGCGCGATTTGGCAGCAGACCGCGTTGCGCAGGGTTTTAACGAATTGGTATGGGAGCCGGTCGTTCAGAAAGTAATGGCAAACTAATAAACATAAACTTGCCAAGATATCAACAAGAGCAGTAAAATGTTGGTGTTCACAGCGATGTCATGTAAATAGGATATTGAAAAAAGACACCAAAGCCGTACTGGCATTGGTCGAGAAATTATTCTGCCTCTGACTGGAGATTAATTAAACTCAGGCCACTAGCTTGGCTGACCCTGTGGTTATGTGCTAAAATTCTTTTCGAAGCTGAGATCTGTTTGGTCCCTCCCCCCCCCCCCCCCTTCCAACCCCACTGACTTAGGCTCCCACAACTCGTTGCCTTAAATGAACACAAAGACACTCCCTGGAAGTAAAGGCATAACGTGTGATATTGATCACAACAACCGTTGGCACAATGTGAGGATGACGGATTTGGTGAGCACCGCTCAACATTCGGCACTAAAAGAAAGCAAGCAGCACCGCCTATTGTCGTAGGTAGTTTGGTCATATCTAAGACCTGACTTTCTAAAAAGTATTTACACACATTGGTTCCGAAACAGTCCAATGTTGCTTTTAACAAAGTCATCATCATCATTCGCCATGCCTGTAAACGTGGGCGGGTTTGTTTCTCCCAATTACACGATTACCAGAGTCGTGGATCAGCTCTGTGGTATTTTCCCGACCATGTCATGTGGTCAAGCCATCCAGATATTTACTTCTCTGCCTTCCCCTTTTTCTTTGCCCCTCAACTTTGCCAGTTGTCACAAAGTTCTCTAGTTTATGTCTTCTCATAACGTGCCCAAAAAAGGCTTGATTGTCTGTGTCTAATTTCTCTAATTAGTTTACGGCTTTCATTTTCTTCTTGTAGAATGTGCTTATTGTTTTTTCTGCCTGTCCATTGTATTCTTTGCATTTTCCTCAGAAAACACATTTCTACTGCCGTTACATATTTTTGATCTTATCTGCTCATCGTCCACGTTTCACATCCATACAAAAGTACAGGTTTGATGCATCAGTTCAGCACTCTCTTTCTCGTTGCAATTGACATCATTTTATTAGTCAGTATGTTTTCCATCTTGCAAAAGGCTACCTTTACCATACCTCTTCAAGGTACCTTCCATCAAATGTTATGATTGTTCGGAGATAGTTGTAACGATTCACTTGTTTAAAGAATATTACCATTTTTCAGTATATTACAATATAGTATTTCTTCAATATCTCCGGCGATATCTAAGGCGGGCCTATTCCCGGTGGTCGCAGGGTCCGCGTGAGTCAGGCGGAGAGTCTGACGGTAGTACACGCTTTGCACAGGTCCGGACACTTGTGATTGACAGATGTACGCGTCCTATGGTCCGGACGCGTACGAGGCCCTCACCTGTGGAACTTGGCTGAACGCCTCTAAGTCAGGTTCCATGGGTTTCAGGGTCTGGCCACCACTCGCCACCTGCTCGTGGAGGCGAGGTCTCGGAGGTTTGACGCTGAGCCGCCAGCGTCTGCAGCCTACCCTGTTCCAGACGTATTGGTTATCGATTCCTCTGGAATAAACAGGACAAGGCCGAGAGAGGGAACATGTCGTTTGGGCACCACATGTTCTCTGAAGCTCTGTCCAGGCATTGTGATGGAATTTTGGCCAAATTCCAACTCACATACTTTGGTCTGTCAAGACTGTAAGGTGCTACTCACTCACTTATTTCTTTCTTCTTAGAGACAACCATAATCTCTGCCTTCTTACAATTTTATTTTAACCCCAATTCTTCACTGTGTGCAACAACCGCATCTACTAAAAGCTGCAGATCCCGTTCATTGTCTGCATTCAATATTGTATCATCTATATATCTAATATTATTGAAGTAACAAATGTATACTTACACAAACGTACAATTGTCTGCCACGAATGGCGCCACTCGCTGTTGTGTTGTCTGGGCTGTCCACATATTGTCATCGTGAAATCCAAAGGCTGTATACTAGACAATGATAGTAGACAGCAACCATTTTATCAGTAAAGATGCCAGTCCACTAAATCATTAAATTTAGCATTGCGTTTCATCATTAAATAGTGGTTCATAAATAAACACACGCCGTATTGTGTGAAGCTCCTAGAGGTGAGAAGACGAATTACAGACAAGAGGATCTACACCATCCATCCACCATGTGTCATACCGATAAGCCTGGGTAGTCATAATTCGCCATTTCACTCGATCACCAGAGTCGTGAATCAGCTCCGTGTTCTTGTCTTGACCATACCAACTGGCCAAGCCATCCAGGTATTTACTTCTCGGTCTTCCCCTTGGTCTCTTCCCTTCGATCTTGCCAGTTGTCACCAAGTTCTCCAATTTATTTCTTCTCATAACATGTCCAAAACATTTTGAACTGTCTACGTCTAATTTCTATAATCAGTTTACGATTTTCATTTATTTATTGAAGTACTTGATCATTGATTTTTCTATCTGTCCGCTAGACAACATAAAAATTGAAAGCTAGTTACCACCCGGTATTCAAGCCTGTCACCTCTAATTGACAATGCGCCTCGCTGAAGGAACAAGTGTACTTCAACGCATGCATTAAATAGTGGGCGCGCTAGCGAAGTTGATAGAGAACTGCGCTGGTAATGTCTTAAGCACGGTCGGACACGGATTTGACGTATGGGTTCATCGCTGGCTAAAGTGAGGTAAAGTTTGGCCACCAACCACTTCTTGCTCTCAGGCATATACAATGTGATGTTATCAGATCAAAATCCTATAGCAGGTTCATGATATCATTGGGAACCAATGGGAACGGACTTTAACTAATCAACTAGAGTACAAAATATGTCAATAGAGTAGACAACAATTCTACCAATATAGTAGAAAACAATTATATCAATAAAATAGACAACAATTCTATCAAAATAATAAACAACAATTCTATAAATAAAGTTGATATCAATTCTATCTATAGAGTAGAGAATAATTCTATCAACAGAGTAGACAATAATTATATCAATAGAGTAGACAAAAATTATATAAACAGAGTAGACCACACTTCTATCAGTTAAGTAGACAACAATTATATCAATACAGTAGACAACATTTCTATAAATAAACTCGACAACAATTCTATCAATAGAACAGACAACAATTCTATCAATAGAGTCGACAACAATTCTATCAATAGAACAGACAACAATTCTATCAATAGAGTCGACAACAATTCTATCAATAGAGTCGACAACAATTCTATCAATAGAACAGACAACAATTCTATCAATAGAGTAGACAACAATTCTATCAATAGAGTCGACAACAATTATATCAACAGAGTAGACCACACTTCTATCAGTTAAGTAGACAACAATTATATCAATACAGTTGACATTTCTATCCCTAAAGTTGACGACATGATTGAAGTTGACAGTTCATTGCGGCATTAGAATTTGCACCAATTCTGTAAACAAATATGACAGATTGTCGCTTCAATAAAATTGACAACAATTCTATAAACAAATAATACAAATTGTCGCGTCAATAAAATTGACAACAATTCTGTCAAAAATGTTGACAAAAATTCTATAATACTGTTGCGAACAATTTTATCAATATAGTTATAACTACAGACAGCAAATGTATTGATGAAGATTTCAGCTCATTATGCCAGTAAGTTGACAACAATTCTATACAAAGATCACAGCTTATTGCGTCAATAACTTTAATTATTCTGTCAATAATAATAGCAGTACATCTATCACCAGCTAGAGCTCTGTTCCTGCCGTGAAACAACCTTTTACCATAGCGTTAAAGCCTGTCCCAGAAGCACACAAAAACACAAAATCAGTACAGTCCAGGCAACACGCCTAGCTCTAGGCCGAAGATTCCTGCTCCCCACTACGCTGCTCATCATGAAACATATTGATAATGATGATAATGACAGCCATAATGTTGATGATATTGAAGACATAGAAACAGAAGAAGGGGGAGATAAGGAGGAGGAGAAAGAATGAGAAGAGGCAGATTACGAAGAATAATAAGAAGTAGAAGAATAAGAAGAAGTCGAAGAAGAAGAATAAGGAAGAGGAGGAGGAGGAGGAGGAGGAGAAGGAGGAGGAGGAGGCGAAGAAGAAGAAGAAGAAGAAGAAGAAGAAGAAGAAGAAGAAGAAGAAGAAGAAGAAGAAGAAGAAGAAGAAGAAGAAGAAGAAGAAGAAGAAAAAGAGCAACAACAATGCAGTATAAGTTTTTCAGCTCAGTGCATTAAATCAACAGCACCGGTATAGATGCCACAAAAGACAACAACAAAATACAGATCACCCACCCTTGTCCCGACAGCATCCCGTTCAACAGACTTGTAGGACCGATGGTAGTAAGCAGTGTTCAGTGGGACATTCTCTTCGTCATACCCCGTGTCCATCACCTGGTCTCCAAAAACTGTAAAATTCAGATTCCCTCCATAGTTGTTTTTGCCAGGAATCGATGAGAAAATCTCGTCTAATAGTTGGTAATTATCGCCTCTGTTTAGGAAAGAAAGATGATACAGTATTGATTGCAGACAATGATCAGGATCTGCAACAATTAGTAGATGCGGTTGTTGTACTCAGTGAGCAACTGGGGATAGAATTAAATTGTAAAAAGACACAGGTTATGGTCGTCACTGGGAAGAACGAAATACCACAATATTAATATACAAGTCAATGGGAATATTCTTCAACAAGTGAATCGGTACAATCATCTCGGAACAGTCATAACATCTGATGGGAGATGCCTTGAAGAGATTAGAACAAGAATCGTCATGGCGAAAGTATCTTTAGCAAGATGAAAAACATTCTGACCAATAAAAAAGATGTAAATTGAAACGAGAAAAATAGTGTTGAGGAGATAAACAGAGCCTGTTCTTTTGTATGGATGTAAAACTTAGACAATGTGCAGTCAAGCTGAAAAGCATCTGATGGCTGCAGAAATGTGGTTTCTGAGGAAAATGCAAAGAATACCATGGACAGATAGAAAAACCAATGACCAAGTTCTACAGGAGACAAATGAAAATCGTAAATTGATTAGAGACATTAGACGCAGACAGTCAAAATTTTTTGGACATGCTATGAGAAGAAATGGATTGGAGAACTTAGTGACAACTGGCAAGATCGAAGGGAACAGACCAAGAGGAAGACCGAGAGAAAAATACCTGGATGGCTTGGCCACATGGCATGGACGAGACAGGAACACTGAGCTGATCCACAGACTCTGGTGATCGAGTGAAATGGCGAGTCATGACCGCCCACGCTTTCCGGCATGGCACATGATTGATTGATTGATTAGGGCTGGCACGCTTGCCTTCCGAGCTGGTGGCTCAACATTCGAAACCTTATCAAGGCATATGTTATAAACACGAACCATATCGACCAAGCTTAACTGATTCAGTGCCTTCAAAAACTAGATTTGGACCAAACATGGTGCACAATCAAATGAAAAAATATTATAATGTAAATTTCTGTTCACTGATCCTTGAAAGTGCGGGACATACTACGAAACAAAACAAATAGATCCAAGGCCCTAGTATGGCGATATATCGTCTTTCTGTCCAAATAGAAGGTCATATAAGGCGATATATTATCCTTCATCACTGAATCAGTTAACATTGCTACTAGGAAACAACGTCCTTTGAAGTAACGGCGGCTAGCGTGACATTGCCCACATCACCCACCGAGTACTAATTAGTCTCCACAAACATGGAACAAGAAGAAGAAGACTTCCGGGAAACTGTATATATATATATATATATATATATATATATATATATATATATATATATATATATATATATATATATATATATATATATCATGATAGATTACTACACCTCAGGAAAACTTTACACACACGAGTACATGCCTGTGTAAAAATAAGTCTTATTGGTATGATAACAGACAATCAGACACATATACCCATTACTTGTAGATGGTTCATTACTTTACTGACTTTCTAAATACTAAAAATAATTTGGTTACCAGGTAATTACATAAACGGCGTGAGATGGTGCTCATTGCTAGCCATTGCCGTTTTTTCAGAGAGAATAACATACCTGATGGTTCTGTGATGTGTAGTTAAGGGATGTGTGATTTGGGATTGGAGATTGGGGTGGGGGGGGGGGGGGGGTGGAGAGTTGGTGGGTGGAGGATGTGTGGGAGGGTGAGTGTGTGTAGGTTGGGGGGTGGGAGGGGATGTGTGTGGGTGCGGGATGTGTGGGTGGGGGAAATTGTGTGGGTGGGTGATATGTGTGTAAGTGGGGGATGTGTGGGTGGGTGCGGGTTTTGTGTGTGGGTAAGTGCAGGATATGTGAGTTGGCGGGAATATATGTGTGTAGGTGTTGGATATGTGGTTGGGGGATGTGTGTTTGGCTGAGTGGTTGGGGGTGTGTGGGTTTGTGGTGGAGGATATGTGGGTGGGTGATTGTTGGTAGGTTATGGAGTGGGTGGAGGATGTGTGCGTGTGGGTGGGGAGATGTATGAAGGTGCGGGGATGTGTGGGTGGGTATGGATGGGTGGTTGCATGCATGTGTGCCTGGGTTTGTGTGTGGGTTGAGGATGTGTGTGTGTGAGTGGGGAGATGGTGTATGTGGGGAGGTGTGTGGAATGTGTGGGTTGGGGAATAGGTCGATGGATGAGGTCATGTATGTGCCTGTGGGTATGTGTGTGGTTGGGTAGTGGATGTGTATGTGGGGGACACGCGGATGGATAGGGGATGGGTGGGTGGGTGGGGGATTTGTCTCATAACATGGTAACATGCATTGATTATGCTTACAACATTCATTTGACAATGTTTTTTTTTCCTATGTGAATGCACTATGCACTGATGAACGAAAGATGAGTGATTGGAAAGGCCGAATGTAAGACGGGCCTGCGTGCCCAATTTGTTACCCTTCGAAAATAAAGTTCATTCGTTCGTTCGTTCGTTCGTATTCCGGTACGAACCTCAGGCCTTGTCCACGTCGATATGGAAGCACTAGACTCGAGTTTCGCTCTCGTTTGAGCTCGTTAGTATTGCGTATACTTGAGTGGACCAGGGATCAAACCTGGATCACTGGCGTGTGAGGCGGGTGTGTAACCACTAGACCACGCGGTACACTCTGGACGTGACCAAATTATCACACTAGAATATGGCCACGTCATCCAATGTAGGTTAGACGTTGCGATATTCTAGTGTGATATGTTGGTCGCGACTAGCGTGTGTCACCTGGTTTAGTCGTTAAGACACCCGCCTCACACGCCAGTGATCCGGGTTTGATCCCGGGTTCAGTCAAGGATATACACTACTGACGAGCTCAAAATACTGCTCGTAGAAAAACTAAGAAGTATAAACGGGTAAAGAGCTTCAAGTACCTAGGAAGTATAATATCATCAAATGGCAGATCAGAAGACGAGATCGAAAATAGGTGCAATAAGGCAAATCAACTCATTGGACAAATGACACCAATACTAAAGAACAAACATGTATCAATAACTACTAAGAAAGCACTTTACAACACAATCTTCCTACCAACTCTGTGCTACCAATGCCAAACCTGGACAATGACAGAAAAAGAGAACAGAAAAATCACAACAACAGAAATGAGGTTCCTGAGAAGAATACTCAACGTATCAAGAAGAGATAAGATCAGAAATGAAGAAATCAGGACTAAAGTGGGGGTTAAAGCTGCACTAGATTTTATTAGAAAGCAGCAAGTCAAATGGTTTGGCCATGCAAGTAGGCTACCAGTCAACAGCATGCCACAACAAGCAATGATGTACAGACCAGATGGAAATAGAGGAAGAGGCCGACCACGTAAACGTTGGACGGAGGGAATAACAGAATACATGGGAATGTCGATATACGAAGCCCATAACCGGGCACTCTCACGAAGTTTATACTTCACCTCGACACCGCAAGGTACAAGAGGAACATGATGAGATGAAATGAGACGAGCTCAAACGAGAGAGAAACTCGAGTCTAGTGCTTCCAATCTGACGTCGACAAGGCCTTAGGTTCGTACCGGAATACGATCAGCGTTGCCAGTAGTGGGTTGTGCTCAATATTTAATTTTCAAATCCCTAAAAAAAACCAAAAAATAAAACAACAAAAAACAAATATACCTGGAGGTGTCAAATAGTTTGAATCTGGCAGCTCGGGTAGCGGCAGTATCTTGGATAGTCTGTCCTGATTTGACTCGGACAGTTAGATCATCTTCCTGTATGTGAATATGGATAGTAAAGTCAGCCATCATCATCATCATCATCATCATCATCATCATCATCATCATCATCATCATCATCATCATCATCATCATCATCATCAGCATCATCATCATCATCATCATCATCATCATCATCATCATCATCATCATCATCATCATCATCATCATCATCTTCTTCTACTTTTGCCATCAATCGTCGCAGGGAGTAAAACCAGTAAAGAGCAATATTTACTGATATTTAGTGAACGCGTGGGTGTAACAGTTAGGACGATGAGCTTACAATAACGTGAGCTCTGACGAACAGGGTTTTGATGCGTGCTCCAGTAGCTCGCTGCGGGAGGAAGAAACAGGTCGTATCTACCTCCGTGCACTCAAGCCTACAAATGTGCCATGGTTCTAGAAACAAACTTTAAAAGACAAGGGGCTCAACTTTATTGCACCGAGTTTTATCCACCATGATTGGGGCTCTCTCTTTCAACAGGGCGTCCTGCTGAAAGAGTCGCACAAAGCATGTATTCCGTAACTCAAGCGACGAGCCTCAGGAGCTCCGAGAAAATTACAATCGTGAGCCGAACGACGTTGTCCGGAATCGAACCCAGAATCTTGGAAGCGCTAGGCAGGCAGAGTAACCACTTCGCCACGGAGCGTCTCTGTGAAGGTGCTCACACTTCACATACCCACTGTGGTAGATTACTACAGTTCACGGAAACTATACATTTATCATGATGGATTACTACACTTCACGGAAATTATATATTTATCATGATAGATTACTACACTTCACGGAAACTATACATTTATCATGATAGATTACTACACCACAGGGAAAATATACATTTTTCATGATAGATTATTACACCTCGGGGAAACTGTATCCATATATCATGATAGATTACTCACCTCAGGAAAACATTATACACCTGTGTAAAAATAAGTCTTATTGGTATGAAAACAGACAATCAGACAGACAGTGAAACACACACACACACACACACACACACACATACACACACACGTATATATATATGTGTGTGTATATATATATATATATATATATATATATATATATATATATATATATACACGTATATATATATATATGTGTGTGTGTATATATATATATATATATATATATATATATATATATATATATATATATATATATATATATATATATATATATATATTATTTTTTTTCCCCGCGTTTCCATCCTGTTTCAGGATATTGCGGTCAACACCAGCATCTTTCAGCTGTATGTTGATTCCTAGGCTAGATTACGCTCATCAGCACGCCACGACTTTCTGAGCGATATATATATATTTTTTTTTCCCGCGTTTCCATCCTGTTTCAGGATATTGCGGTCAACACCAGCATCTTTCAGCTGTATGTTGATTCCTAGGCTAGATTATGCTCATCAGCACGCCACGACTTTCTGAGCGACCGGCTCCATACTCTCATAAGTCACTTTTGCGATTCGAACCACTGCTAATTCTCGTCGCGTCACGTGACGAGAGTATTCGGGGTTAGCGGAGAAAGCTGCTAACCCCTCGGCCACGAAGCCGGTATATATATATATATATATATATATATATATATATATATATATATATATATATATATATATATATATATATATATATATATATATATATATATATATATATTGTCATGCTATGGCTGGCAGGCGACGATCCCGATAGAGAAAACGACAGAAACACTTGGGGGAAGAAGTGACGGTCCTGGAAATTTTGAAAAAGACAGCGCTCGTGACATCAAACACTGGTCGTACGTATGGGACACGGAAGCGAAGCGCAGCGGAAGAATTGGTTACCGGTAAAGTTCAAAGACAAAACTCCGTATCGGACTTTGCGGAGAATCACTGGGGCCCAGGAACATCGTTTATCTTCGAGAGTTCGGAGCTAAATCAAACAGTAATCGTGTGGAAATACGGTGAAAAGAGTCTTTTGATCTAACGGAGAAACACGATGGAATTGGAGATCGTCTTTATTAAAGAGAGTGATCAGTACTGATATACGGAGATCAATCAACGCGGAAAGAGAACAAAGGCTGAGGGTTGAGAACAAAACAAGTGACGTAGTCCAGCTAATAACTTTGGACTGAATTTATTGTTTTACAAGGCAGTTGAAGATTGCCTTTACAATAGGCGGGTGTGGAGTTAATTGAGTGCCGAAATTGAATATATATCATTAAGTCTAGGTTGTGTAAAGTCGACCCGCACTTTTCCTTTATGGAATTAAGTGGTATAATTCTAGGCAGGAATTAGTAATTAAGGTGATGATATAGATATATAGATGTAGAATAAAAAGCTAGCATAGGGATTTTCGTGTGTAAACGTAGTATAGAGAGTCGACAGCATTAGGCTGAAGAGTGATTTAAGTTGTGTAGAGTAAGGTGTCTGTACAGTCAGAAGGATAAGTCTATACTAGGATTTATGTGATTTGCTTTAGCATGTTTTTCTTTCACCTTGTATAGGGTAGAGTGCTGACTATGCTGTCTTATATAAGAGTATAACTCTAGTATGATCTAGGGAGATTACTTTCTGAATATAGCCAATTACCTACATTCACATATCATAGGTTGGAGTTGCGTTTCTTTCACAAGCTGTTGTTTTGCTCAACAGGTTCCCTGCACTTGACATTGAAAGTGGTTACCAATCTGAACAGAAGTAATTGGTCAGAATAGGATGAAGTAATCAATGATATGAAGCTGTTAACCATGTTCAACACGAATGTCAGTTTAATGTGAATAAAAATGACCAACGAAACTAACTGCATCACTCTACGTGAGATGCTCAATGAAGTGATAAACTGCAGTGGAAAGACTATATGTGCTTGAATCGGTGTTTATCTTCTTTAATACCTGGAATATATTACCGCCCGTTATATCGGGTGTGAAGAACTAAAGGACCCTAAGTAAGTGAAGAAAACATTGATGATCGGATATTCATTGAACGATAATAATTTCCCATTGAACGGATTTATACATGTGATGTGACTGACAAAAACTTACAAAAACAAATCCGTGGATACTATATTATTTACGAGTTTCCAGAACAGAGTGGGAAGTAAAATCATCATCAGTCAGAATAAGACGCAGCCCTTGGTGAGATATTTCCTGTTATGTGAATGGTTACGTTGAACGGCTGTATAATGAAGACAAACTCTGATGCTGATCCGATACTAGATTATGACACACATTTAAGATAGATCACATCATATATATTCACACAACTACATTGCACACTCAACTGACACTTTTCTGCAATAAATGTTTTATCATTTTGTTCGAAACCTGTGTTAGTGGAGGTATGTGCTGAAGGAACGTGAAAGGGGTTATTGTCTGTTAGAGAGATAGATAGATAGAGAGAGAGAGAGAGAGAGAGAGAGAGAGAGAGAGAGAGAGAGAGAGAGAGAGAGAGAGAGAGAGAGAGAGAGAGAGTTAGTGATTGG
Source organism: Cepaea hortensis (assembly GCA_963921405.1). Taxonomy (NCBI): domain Eukaryota; kingdom Metazoa; phylum Mollusca; class Gastropoda; order Stylommatophora; family Helicidae; genus Cepaea; species Cepaea hortensis. The sequence continues at coordinate 23,228,340 of OY992887.1, read as the reverse complement.
CAGACTTTAAAAATAAAAGGGTGGGGGTATGTAGACAAAGGTCCACCAGCAGAGGAAAACCTAGAAAAGGATAATTAACAGGTGTGCTTGTTGGTTCCACCTTCCCCCCAGGGGCGACTAGCTACATATATATATATATATATATATATATATATATATATATATATATATATATATATATACTAGCTGACCCGGCCCTGCTTCGCCCAGACCCTGGTGGGGAGCATCTCATTTAATTCATATAAGTAGTCATATAAGCTCCCGTTCCCGTTCCCGACTATCTATCTGTCTGTTTGTCTGTCTGTCTATCTGTCTGTCTGCCTGCCTGTCTGACCCGGCCCGGCTTCGTCCAGACCCTGTTGGGGAGCATCTCATTTAATTCATATAAGTAGTCATATAAGTTCCCATTCCCGACTGTCTGTCTGTCTGTCTGTCTGTCTGTCTGTCTGTCTGTCTGTCTGTCTGTCTGTCTGTCTGTCTGTGTCTGTCTGACATGGCCCGACTTCGCCCAGCCCCTGGTGGGGAGCATCTCATTTAACTCATATAAGTAGTCATATAATCTCCCGTTCCCGTTCCCGACTATTTACTGTCTTTCTGTCTATTATTAGAAAGAGCACTTGAAAGATCTTTACATCTTTCCCCAACAATTAACTTGGGTAAATGGAGCGTCTCATTTAATTCATATTCGGCCCCTGCTCCCGTTCCCGTTCCCAAAAAAAGACGACCCGGCCCGGCTTCGCCCAGACCCTGGTGGGGAGCATATCATTTAATTCATATTCGGCGGAGGGAGGAGGAAGAGGGAGCAGAAAGGAGGATGAGGAGACAGGAGGAGGAGGAGGGAGGAGTAGGAGGGAGGAGGAGGGATTAGGAGGAGGAGGAAGGAATGAGGGGAGAGGGAGGAGGAGGGAGTAGGAGGTAGGAGGAGGGAGGAGGAGGAAGAAGGAGGACGGAGGAGGAAGGAGGAGGAGGGAGGAGAGAGGAGGAGGAGGGAGGAGGAGGAGGAGGGAGAAGGAGGAAGGAGGAGGAAGAGGGAGGAGGAGGAGGGAAGAGGAGAAAGAGCGAGGAGGAGGGAGGAGGTAGGAGAAGGGAGAAGGAGGGGAGAGGAAGAGGAAGAGGGAGGAGGAGGGAGAAGGTGGAGGAGGAAGAGGGAGGAGGATGGAGAAGGAGGGAGGAGGAGGAGGGAGGAGGAGGGAGGAGGAGGGAGGAGAGAGGAGGAGGAGGAGAGAGGAGGCGGAGGGAGGAGGAGGGAGGAAGAGGGAGGAGGAAGAGGGAGAAGGAGAAGGAGGAGGGAGTGTAACAGTAAAGGGAGTAGCTTAGGAGTAAAGAGTTAAGGAATGCTGCGAATTCCTTGACTAGTGGGAAAACCATAGCTAGTGAACGTGTGTGCACGAATGAAGAAGTGTATCTAGGCTGGCACACACGTCACTTGGGGGCCAGCTATCAGGGAAGTAGAGAAAACATGTAAACATCGGAATTTGAGCTTACCATTATTATTCTGTAGTTGAACGATTCGACTAATAAAGAATGTTCTAAACAACGGAGACTTGTGTGCTGTACGATCATCACGTGCCTTCTAACCTGTGTGTAACATCTCTACACTATAATACAGGTTGATTTGGTGCCTTTGACCTCAAGAAATATGGGATGTCGTGGAGAGAGTTACCGCCATGAAAGATTCTTGTGTCTGGGCGTCTGGAGAAGGAAGTTTTTAAGGAAATAATAATAAGAAACGCAACAGCTGAAAGCCCGCCCAGGGGTAGTTGTTGTGGGTTCTCAGTGTATTTCTGTTTAAAAAGGAGATCGATTTCTCAGGCCAGCTCAGAAGGTTTGACTGATTAACTTATTTTTTTGAAAGACTGATGTTTTTATCTAATTAATAGTATGAAATAACTTGAGCACTGACCAACGCTAATTGTATAATGAGATCAAGTAATGCCGTTTTGCATCAAAAATTAGTACACAAGGTTATAAGAATGAACTCGCTGATTACATGTTACAACAACTTATGAAGTCTCGAGGTACCAGAAATGATTTAATTTCAACAGAACAATAACCTGCTCCAAATAAAACTCCAAGTAAAACAAAGAATGCTGAAAATTATGAGTTTTAGCTCATTTGACTGTTGAAGGTGAAGTCAAGGTTATATTGCAAATTCCATAATTATTAAATCGAGATCCTCAATACTCTCTACAGTCACTTCACTTAAGTGAAGGCATTGATGAATATAGTCAACTTGTCTCAAGTCAAAAGTTGTTACAATAAATTTAACTGACCGTTGTTGGAATGCCACCTAACATATAACGGAGTGGATAGAGTCAGGTTTGAATCCAATTGTTGTTGACTGGATCGTTTTTACGCTGAAACATATGAAAATGCCAGATTGCTGTTGGAAAGTGATTTTTGCTGAAACCGGGAGCAGTTGTCGGTTGAAAAATCGTGAAGGTGACCTTGCTTGACGGAAATTAAAGTCTAACGCTTACAGTCAATCGAGCAAGTAATCAAGCAGTTTGGTATCGAGCGTTATATCGAGCACAATCAACGACAGGAAAATAATTGGAAAGAACTGACTTCGACTTCGATTGAATTAAGAAATCCAGAGGCTCTTCTTTGTTCTGCTCCTTTCAACGGTGTCGATTAGAGTCCTTTTTTTTTGTTGGTATCAGGATCAATTAGAAATTTCTTCATCAGGATTTCATTTAAGTTCTTTTATCAGGATTCGTGATTGGAACAGAAAATTATCTTCGTCAGGATCTTCGATTGGAGTTTTTTGTTAGTATAGTTATTAATAGATAATATTAGAGTAATTAATTGAACAGATTATGTATTGCTGCTGAATTTGAAATTAATATTGTTTGAAATCTAACCTTCCCAATCTAACTATTTTTTTCTGTCTATCCTAGAATAGTGAGAGTGTGAGAATGTGAATAAGGGAGAAATAAAAGATAAGGGGAATATCTTCAGTTTTGTCAATCATAATTTAGATGGACACTTTAAATTTAAAAGCGGTTCGCTTATGGAGAGTTTTGTAGCGAGTTTTCTGGAGAATTTTATGGAGAGTTTTGTAGCGAGTTTTCTGGAGAATTTTATGGAGAGTTTTGTAGCGAGTTTTCTAGAGAACTTTATAACGAGTTTTGTAGAGAGTTTCGGTATTATTGTCTCTGGTTAGCAATTGGCTATGATGAGATAGGAGAATGAGAATTGAGTTAGGAATTATATGGAATTGTTGTTAATTGTGGTATAGAGATGTAGAGTTAAGTGCTTAAGAGTTGGGGTTGACATTTTTTCAGGGAAAAATTCTCTTTGAAGAAGGGGAGGTATATGTAACAGTAAAGGGAGTAGCTTAGGAGTAAAGAGTTAAGGAATGCTGCGCATTCCTTGACTAGTGGGAAAACCATAGCTAGTGAACGTGTGTGCACGAATGAAGAAGTGTATCTAGGCTGGCACACACGTCACTTGGGGGCCAGCTATCAGGGAAGTAGAGAAAACATGTAAACATCGGAATTTGAGCTTACCATTATTATTCTGTAGTTGAACGATTCGACTAATAAAGAATGTTCTAAACAACGGAGACTTGTGTGCTGTACGATCATCACGTGCCTTCTAACCTGTGTGTAACATCTCTACACTATAGAGAACACAACAGAATGGTCATCTCCGGTCGTCATAGTAGCCAAATCTGATGGTTCGAACAGGTTCTGTTGTGACTACAGGGCGTTGAACAAAATTACTAAGAATGTAGCGTACCCATTGCCGGTGATTGATGATATTTTGGGGTTACTTAATGGCTCTACATATTTCACAACGCTGGATGCAAGAGCAGGATTTTGGTGTATTCCGATGTCGGAGGACGCGCAAAAGAAAAGTGCCTTTTGTACTCATATGGGTTCTTACGAATTCTTACGTATGCCATTCGGTCTCAAAAATGCACCGTCTCACTATATGTTCTTAATAAATGAAGTACTAGACGGTATGCAAAATTTTGCCCTGGCCTATATGGATGACATATTGATATTTACGAAAGGGAATGTGGAGAATCATTTAAAACATATTAGACTAGTATTTGACAGATTAAGAAGGCATGACGTTAAATTAAAGCTTAGTAAGTGCCAGTTTTTAAAGACAGAAACAAAATATTTAGGCTATATAATAAATAGGGAAGGTATTAAACCAGACCAGGACAAGATAAAGGTTATTAAAGAGTTACCTCCTCCAACTAATGTTAAGGAAGTGCGTGCATTTATAGGTACGTGTGCATATTATAGGAGGTTTGTACCAGCGTTTTCAAGGATAGCAATACCTATTACGAATTTAACGGGAAAATACGCTAGATTTAAGTGGGATGATGAGTGTCAAAAAGCGTTCGAACTTTTAAAAGATAGCTTAACAGTGGTACCATTATTGACACATCCAGACCTGAATAAACAGCTAATACTATACACAGATGCTTCAGACAACGCAATAGGAGCATGTTTGGTTCAACCATATGAAGGAGAAAAATCTGGAATACCAGGGGTTAAAAATGAAAGACCAATCTATTTTTTGTCTCATAAACTCAGCAAGACTCAAAAGAAATGGCCGATTATTGAGAAAGAAGCATATGCTATACACTACGCTCTTCAAAAATTAAATTACTACTTACATAACGCCAATTTCATTATTAGAACTGACCACATGCCATTAAAGTCGATATTAGAAGCACCAATACAAAATAGGAAAATACAAACGTGGGCATTGAATTTACAGGGATACAATGCTAAGGTTGAATATGTTTCAGGGAAACATAATACATGCGCCGATCTTTTGTCTAGGATCCCATATACACAGTCGTCAGGAAACACAGAAGATGAAGCTGAACCAGAGATAGACGATCGAAACTGGCAAGTAAATATATTAGATTCTGCCATAATAAATAGGGAAGAATTTGAGAGTTTACCATCGGATCAAGAGTCTGAACCTAGAACAGAAGACCCACATTTAGAACAGTTTGATATGAAAACAGAACAAGAATTAGATCCAAAAATAGTACAGATAAAAAGAAAACTGAAAGAAACAGGGGAAAATAGTTTTAAAAGAAAGTTTGTAGAGTTACAAGAAGATAATCAATTATATTATATCAGTGAAAAAGGTGAAGGAGTAAGAAAATATATTCCGAAACATTTAGAACAAGAAGTCTTAAAGGCATATCACGATAATAATGGTCATTTTGGACGAGATAAGTTAGTGAAGGCTATTAGCAGTAAATATTACTGGCCGAATTTATTCAAAAGCGTATATGAATATGTTGAAGCGTGTGAAAAGTGTAGGTTAAGAAACATGAAGATAATCAAATGTCCTTTACAAGATACCGATATTCCTCAATTTCCAATGCAGAAAGTAAGTTTGGATATTTCAGGTCCTCATCCAAAAACATTATCGGGAAATGTATACCTACTACATATAGTTGATTCATATAGTCTCTGGCCAGAAGTTTATCCAATTCCAGACAAGAGTGCTGATTCAGTTATAAATATGCTTTTACAAGAATTTATACCAAGGTTTGGGTGTCCACAAATAATACTTACAGACAATGGGAAAGAATTTGTAAATAGAAAGTTTGAAAAATTGGTAAAAGATTTGAATATAAAACACATTAGGACTTCATATTACAGACCAACTTCTAATGCTAAAAATGAGAGACAACATAGAACACTATACAATATTCTAGCGAAAAATGTAGAAGAACACGATATGGATTGGGATCTTTATTTGGGGATAGCATTAGCGGCGATACGTACACACGAAAATGAAGGAACAGGTTTCTCACCTTTTTACTTAGTACATGGGAGAGAACCAATATTGCCAATTGATAATTTATTAAAGCCTAGGAGAAAATATCTGGGGGAAGATTTTCAGGAAACAAGGTTGCAAGAGATGCACAAAGCACATGTACGTTTAAGAAATAATATAATTAAGGCTAGAGAAAGACAGAAGAAATACGCAAATAAAAATGCACACTTACAAGAGTTCAACATAGGTGATAGGGTGTATTACAAAAAACATAGAAAAAACTCTAAGTTTGATGCTCATTGGGTCCCGGGATACTATATTTTAGAAAAAAAGGGTCCAGTGTCATATACTATTAAGAATCAAATTTCAGGGCATGTTGCACGTTCACATGTAGAGCACTTAAGGCGGGATAATGAGGAAAGGGATGCAGAGAATAGTAATAATAATTATTGTTCCGAAGAAATATTGTCAGGTGGACAGATTGTCAGACAATCGGTATATCCAATACCTATAGAGAATGGGAAACAAGTGACAACAGCATCTACTACAGCTGAACAAGAAGAAACAGTACCAAAAACAGTCATGACGGAGGAAAATAACATGTATGACGATTATATTAGCGAAGAATCAGTCAAAGAAAAAATAGAACCTCCATTTATGAATACAAGACAGGCAGTAAAAAGAAAGTTAGATAGTCAGAAAGAAAAAGAAATTAAGAGGCAAAGGAAACTTAGAGTGAGTTCTTCAAGTGGTGAAGATATGCCACTATTTGAAAATTTGTTGAGACGGCAAGACAGGAAAATTAGATTGGATTTAGAAAGGAAGAAATTAGCGGTTGCTAGTAATGGATATACAGATGGGGAACAAGAAATGGATGAAAAGTCAGAAACTGATGAAGAAGCTGATATGAAAGAAGATAGCTCTCCTCGGGAGGATAGCGACATTGATGTAGATATTGCAATTATAGAAAAAAATTTGAAGTTATTAAGAAAATGGAGAAGAGATAGATAAATAGCCTGGTAGAATATTTTGCAGATGGCAGATAGAAGAAGAAGTTAGACACGATATTTTTGTGTTTACAAAGAAGGTAGTTGGTAAATAACGTAAGCAAGAGTTGTTGGGGGGAATACACATAATATGGTAATAACTTGAGACTTATTAGTATATGTTTTGTGATCATGTTGGTTTTTAAGTGAAGTGTGGAGTTTTTCTTAAACGGAAAACAATTATTGAGTAGTCATAAAATGGTCTTGCATTTCCTTATATATGTTTAATTTGATTAATGTGTGGGGATAAATATGATGTCAAAGAATGAGGGGGTTGATATGGTTTAGTCAATTGTTTGGACTTCAATGGTGTTTTATGAAATGTGAAGAATAAGTTAACTTAGCTGGTTATTTTTACAATGTTTTGGTTTTATTGAGTTACCCTGAGTGTGTTTAAAATGATTATTAGTTTGACGTTCAGTTAGAAGAAACAGATGACTTAAAGTAGTTGAGTCGTTTAACGTATATAACGTTTATAAATAGAAATTGAGGGTGAAACATGATGGAGTTAAGGGGGAAGAAGTAGTGGTTAGTGAAGTGACTCAATATGTGGTAATGGAGGAGTATGTGGGGGAGTGAATTTGGGACTACATTAGCTGGTTCGCAATGTAAATGTTTGGGTTAAAAATAGGAGCTGGGTTGAACAGCGTTTAATGGGAAAATATGGGGGGAATGCCAGCTTGAGTTTTGGCATTTAAATAAGTAGACATTGGAAGAAGAAGACTGTACGTAACAGTATACTAATAATTTGGAGTTTTTTTTTGAAGGAATGGTAAACTTGAACTTGACGAGGTGAATGATACAAAAGCTGGTAGTTTTGGATTAACATATTTTTTTGATAATAACAATTATTATTGACGGAAACTGAAGATAAATTTTGAAACTTTATTTTTATAAAGTTTTGAGAATGTATGGGAAGAGAAAGGTGATTACTTCTTACTTTTTCCTTACTTTTTCTTATTTATTTTTAGGTGCGCACCTACCAAATCTAACCTACCCAATCTAACTATTTTTTTCTGTCTATCCTAGAATAGTGAGAGTGTGAGAATGTGAATAAGGGAGAAATAAAAGATAAGGGGAATATCTTCAGTTTTGTCAATCATAATTTAGATGGACACTTTAAATTTAAAAGCGGTTCGCTTATGGAGAGTTTTGTAGCGAGTTTTCTGGAGAATTTTATGGAGAGTTTTGTAGCGAGTTTTCTAGAGAACTTTATAACGAGTTTTGTAGAGAGTTTCGGTATTATTGTCTCTGGTTAGCAATTGGCTATGATGAGATAGGAGAATGAGAATTGAGTTAGGAATTATATGGAATTGTTGTTAATTGTGGTATAGAGATGTAGAGTTAAGTGCTTAAGAGTTGGGGTTGAGATTTTTTCAGGGAAAAATTCTCTTTGAAGAAGGGGAGGTATATGTAACAGTAAAGGGAGTAGCTTAGGAGTAAAGAGTTAAGGAATGCTGCGCATTCCTTGACTAGTGGGAAAACCATAGCTAGTGAACGTGTGTGCACGAATGAAGAAGTGTATCTAGGCTGGCACACACGTCACTTGGGGGTCAGCTATCAGGGAAGTAGAGAAAACATGTAAACATCGGAATTTGAGCTTACCATTATTATTCTGTAGTTGAACGATTCGACTAATAAAGAATGTTCTAAACAACGGAGACTTGTGTGCTGTACGATCATCACGTGCCTTCTAACCTGTGTGTAACATCTCTACACTATAATACAGGGAGGGAGGAGGAGGAGGGAGAATGACGAGGGGGAGGAGGAAAAGGGAGAAGGAAGAGGAGGAGGAGTGAGGAGGAGGAGGGAGGATGAAGAGGGAGGAGGAGGAGGGTGGAGGGAGGAGGTAGAGGGAGGCGGGAGAAGTAGGAGGGAGGAGGAACAGGAGGAGGGAGGAGGAGAAGGGAGGAGAAGGGAGGAGAAGGGAGGAGGAGGAGGGAGGAGGATGGAGGAGGAGGAGGGAGAAGGAGGAGGAGGAAGAGGGAGGAGGAGGGAGGAGATAGAGGGAGGAGGAGGAGGGAGAAGGATTGAAGAGGAAGAGGGACGAGGAGGAGGGAGGAGGAGGGGGAGGAGGAGGGAGAGGGAGGAGGAGGAGGGAAGAGGAGGGAGGAGGAGGAGGAGGGAGGAGGCAGAGGGAGAAAGGAGGAGGAGGGAGGAGGAGGAAGAGGAAGAGGGAGAAGGAGGAGGGTGGATGGAGGAGGAGGAGGAGAGAGGATGAGGAGGGGATAGGAGGGAGAGGGAGGAGGAAGAGGAGGAGGGAGGAGCAGGAGGGAGGAGGAGAGAGGAGGAGGATGGTGGAGGGAGGAGGTAGAGGGAGGAGCAGGAGAGAGGAGAAGGAGAAGGGAGGAGGAGGGAGTTCGCCAATCCGAATTCATACTCGTCTAGGTTCTGTGATGTCGGTCCTTCCATTGATTGTTCTTCCCTTCTACATGACTGTAGATAACTTCTTTACACATAAAAAGATGAATTGTTATTGACATTGCGTGTGACGATTCTGTGTAGTCACGTCATTTTCTTCGCTTTTCCTAGCGTTGTGATTCAGGGATTCTTTGATCTCTTCTATTTACGTACATATTTAGGGAGGGGGAGGAGGGAGGAGGAGGAAGAAGAAAAAAAAACTATGACAGTTGGCAGCGCGGGAATGAGAGGAAGACGTGTAGATAATGTCATCTCAATCGGATGGACCGTTCGCGAACGCATAAAGGACAGACATACAGACAGACAGACGGAGATTCTCTTATTATATATATATATATATATATATATATATATATATATATATATATATATATATATATATATATATATATATATATATATATATATATATATATATATATATATATATGCCATTGCATTCCATTGGCACCTGTCCGTCTTGACAGACGATAGTTTGGTACATTGTGCTTCAAAAAGGCTTAATAACTACGATCGATGGTGGTGGCGAGTGTGGCTGGTAAGGCCAATTCTTGCTGCAAATGTTTGCCGACAGTAGGTGCATGTGAAAACATGGTCATTTCCACCATTTTGCACCATCTTACGTCTCTCACGCTCTGTGTGTGCTTTATCTGCAATCATTTTCTCCTTTGCCTTTATTCCATTTCTGATAGTTGCCCTCCATGCAACACGTTCAGCGGCGACGTGCTCCCAATGTGCATTATCAATGCCTGTATCAATCATGTCCCGCTTACACACATCTTTGTATCGTAGTAGAGGCCGACCCTGAGATCTCCTACCCGTCTGTAATTCACCAAAAAAGATGTCCTTTGGTATTCTACCATCATCCATCCTCCTAACGTGTCCTATCCATCTAAGTCTACCAAGACTGAGCATGGAATACACCGTCACACAACCTGATCTTTCCAATACTTCAGTATTTGTGATTTTGTCTTGCCACTTAATACCAAGTATTCTTCGCAGACACCGCATATGAAAGCTGTTTAAACTTTTCTCTTGGCGTGAGTAAGTTGTCCAGGTTTCACTGCCATAAAGAAGAGTACTAAGGACACAGGCTTGGTAGACGAGGACTTTTGTTTTGGCAGTAAGCTTCCTATTCTCCCAGACTCTTTTTGCTAACATATTCATTGTTGTTGCTGCCTTGCCAATCCTGATGTTGATTTCCTGATCGAGGGATAATTTGCTATTTACCTCTGATCCTAGATATGTAAAATGGTCTACTATCTCCAGTTCGGCGTCGTCAATAAAGATTGATGGTACACCATGTGCACCTTGTGACATAATATGTGTCTTCTTTTTGTTAATTGTTAAACCAAATTCAGAACAAGCATTGGAGAATGCAGATAGTAGATGTTGTAATTCTTCCTCAGAGTGGGTCGTAATCGCAGCATCATCCGCAAAAAGCAACTCTCTGATTAGTACCCTGCTAATTTTGGTCTTGGCCTTCAATCTCTGAGCATTATAGAGGCCACCATCTGAGCGTGAGTGAATGTATATACCGTCATCCTGATCACGAAAGGCATATTTCAGTAGAAGTGAAAAGTATATCCCTAAGAGAGTGGGGGATAGTACACAACCGTGTTTAACTCCACTCTTCAAACTCTTCTGAAGTTGAGCCATCAAACTTGATTATACCCTTCATGTCTGTGTGGAACGATTCCACACTGGACAGAAGAGTTGGTGGGCAGCCAATCTTCTTTAGTGCTTTGAACAGACCCTCACGACTGACCAAATCGAATGCCTTTGTGAGGTCGAAAGGCAAATAAACAGGGGCTGATTTTGTTCCCAGCATTTTTCTTGCATCTGTCGCAATGAGAATATCATATCAATGGTAGACCGGTTCTGACGGAAGCCGCACTGTGATTCGGGGTAGACTTGATCTCCCAGGACTTGAAGTCTGCGCAGGACAATTCTGGCAAATACTTTTCCAACAATACACAGAAGTGGGATGCCCCTATAGTTGTTACAGTCGCTCCGATCTCCCTTGTTCTTGTACAGCGTTATGATGTTTGAATCTTTGAAATCCTGTGGGACTTGTCCTTCTCGCCAGCATAGCTCTATTAGCTAGTGGATCTGTAGAGCGAGTGTGTCTTGCCCACTCCTGATTACCTCTATTGGAATCCCATCCTTACCTGGAGCCTTGCCAGATGCAAGCTCATTTATAGCACACTTAACTTCTGTTATAGTGGGAAGTGTGTCCAGGTGGTCAAGAGTTGGCAGGGCCTCTATGGCGTTGAGGGCATCATCCACTAGCTTGGTCTCACTTGAGTAAAGCTCTAAAAAGTGCTCGACCCATCTATCCATCTGCTGTTTCTTATCAGTGATTATTTCTCCAGTCAAAGTTTTCAGCGGTGCACTTTTTTTTTAATCATTGGACCACAGGCTTTCTTTATCCCTTCATACATGCTTCTGATGTTTCCCTTATCACTTGCGATTTGAATGGACTCACATAACTTGTTCCAATAGTCATTCGCACACTGCCTGGCAGCCTTCTGTACATCCTTCCTCGCTTGCTTCAGCTCACGCAGAGTGTTACGCGTTGGTCTTTCCTTGTTTCTTAAGAGAGCTATCTTCTTTTTATCAATCAAGGGCTGCAGTATCTGGCTTTTTGCCGCAAACCAGTCCTGCCTCTTATGATCCACAGTGCCTAAACCCCTACCGCTGTTTTATAAATAGTTTCCTTAAGTTTACTCCATTTATCATTTACCATACAATTTTCTGATGTATCATTGAAAGCGTCTTCAAGTTGCTGTTGAATTTCAAAGCACTTTCCAGGATCGTGAGTGTTAGTAATATTAATCCTGGGGCTAGACTTGTGTTTAGCTGTGTAGATTCTCTTTGGTCTCAGTCTAACCCTTGCAACAACCAAAGAATGATCTGTATCACAGTCAGCACTGTGGTAACTTCGAGTTAATGATGTATGGTTCAGATGTTGTCTCCGAGTGATAATGAAGTCCAGCTGATGCCAATGGCTGGATCTTGGATGTTTCCATGTGACCTTATGCATCTCTTTTGTTTTAAAAAAGGAGTTTGTAATACATAGGTCATTTCTAGTGCAATGCTCCAGCAGCCTTTGCCCATTATCATTCATGCGACCGATGTTGTATTTTCCAAGGCACACTGGCCATGAACTCGAGTCCTTGCCCACACGAGCATTGAAATCACCGAGCATATAAATGTAGTCGGATTTTGGAACTGCCTTGATCGCAGAGTCTAGCTGCTCATAGAACGTATCCTTCACATCATCAGAGGAAGCGAGTGTCGGTGCATATGCAGTGAGAATGGTGGCAAATCCACAAGAGGTTGCCAAGCGCAGTGATAATAATCGTTCATTACCTCCAGCTGGGATATCAATCATTCCCAGTAGCGAATTCTTCACTGCAAAGCCCACACCATGTTGCCTTTTTTCTGCCTGCCCTCTTCCCTTCCAAAAAAAGATGTAATTGTTTTCCCTGAGTGGTCCTTCCTCAGCGAGGCGAGTCTCCTGCAGGCCAGCAATATCAATGTTAAGACGATTGAGTTCAGCATCAATCACAGCCGTTTTTCTCACATCGTCAATATTTGTCAAGTCAGTGGAAAATCCTGGACACATGGTTCTCACGTTCCAGGTTGCAAGCCGTAGCTTGAGGTTTCTATTCTTTTTATTAGTACCTGGTGCATTAGTTTTACAGCCTACGATTCAGATTTTGTCCTAGCCCCAAGCACCCATTGAAGCAGGCAGGCTGTGGCGGATCAGCACCCTATTGGCTGGGGGATGCCCAGCTTGAGACGGTCGGTAGCTGATCAGTGACACCTGTAGGTGTCTCCCGCCGTCAGAGGCAACACGTGGCGCCCCATGTCTACGCCATCTGGCAAGGACTTATAACCCGTAACAGTTGCCTCTCGCTTTGATTCCGAGACCAGGGATGGAGTTATTGCCTCACCATAGCACAAAGCCTGGGCTAAAATAAAGAAACCATGTGTTGCCCATGCAGCATGATCCCTCTCTCGGCCTGCCTAGTTCACTCCAGAGGAAAGTTGACACCTATAATCTGGAACAAGACAAGCTGCAGAAGCTGTCGGATCAGCAAAGCAATGCTGTATCTGTCCGCCTGTCGGAGCTTCGATCCTAGACCAGCTGCCAACGAAGGCTTAGGGCCTGGTCTGCCCTGCCATGACTTATTTTGTCTTTGGGGTGCATTTCCTCGCACCAGGATAAGGCTAGTACCCTCCCAATTGCGCTCTTCCGCCCGAAGCCGTTGGCACAATGTGGGGTGTCGGGTTTGGTAAGCGCCGCCCAACATTCGGCGCTGACAGAAAGCAGGTAGTACCGTCTACTGTCATACGGTAGCTCAGTCATATCTGACTAAGACCTGACAGTCAATATATATATATATATATATATATATATATATATATATATATATATATATATATATATATATATATATATATATATATGCCGGCTCCCTGGTCTAGGGGTTACACGACTTTCTCCGTAATACCGTATACTTTCGTGAGTAACGTGACGTGCCCGAGAATTGGTAGCGGTTCTCTTCGAGTCAGTAACTTACGGGGTATGTGAGCCGGTCCCTCAGAAAGCAATGGCAAACTACTGAGCGTAATCTTGCCAATTGCCAAGAAATCAACACGGCACTTGATGATGATGATGATATATATATATATATAGGTCAGTCGCCACAATGTAGTGGCTAGATGCTCCATGCTTGTTCAGAGGTGATGGGTTAGAATCCGCAGCTGCATGGCTTTTTCAAACTGACGTAGGCATCCAGGTCGGGCCAGCGTTAATGAACACCAGAACACGTCTTGGCAAGCAAATGCAGCCCGCTGGATACTGTGCGAATCATCTACAATGTGTTAATGGGTCTTTAAAAATATGTGTCTACCAATGTACAATGTGCTTTTAGGCTTGTAACAGAATGGATAGATGACAGACAGACAGACAGACAGACAGACAGACAGACAGACAGACAGACAGACAGACAGACAGGCAGGCAGGCAGGCAGGCAGGCAGGCAGGCAGGCAGGCAGGCAGGCAGGCAGGCAGGCAGGCAGACAGACAGACAGACAGACAGACAGACAGACAGACAGACAGACAGACAGACAGACAGAGATAACAATCGATCGAAGGAACGAATAAACTTTCATACGAAAGAGTGAGGGAGGGGGGAGCGGAATAGATGAATGGCGAGAGGGAGAAAGAGAGTGAGCGATAACGAGAGAGAGTTAGAGTAAAAGAGGGAAAGAGAGTGATAGATAATGTGCGAGAGAGATGCACAGAGAGAGCGAGAGAGAGAGAGAGAGAGAGAGAGAGAGAGAGAGAGAGAGAGAGGGGGGGGGATCACAATCGACGTAAAACTACTACAAAACCCACCTGATTAAAATATGCCAGAGGTATATCGACATTAACGGGATTGCACAACATTCGATAGTTCCACTGTGCGAAGAGTGACTCGCCTGAAAAAAAGAGTCTTCGGTCATGAGAATGAAAGTGGCGGTTCTTGTCTTTACTCCATTTAACTTCATAATAGCAGAATCATGTACCTAATTTTTCAAATTTGTTCTACATACAAAGTGTAGTGAGGCTGTACATCCACCATGTAGTGTAAGCAATAACAACTATATCAAAATAGTAGACCACATAGAGGGCTGGAGAGTCATGATCGCCGGTATCTGCTCAAAACCAGGCACCTGAAGTAGAATAGTTAGGATATATTGATATGCTCACAATATTTCATATGCGAAGGTTATTTATTTTCTTCTATCTCGTACCCTTCATTGAAGCTACCATCTCGACCAAATATTATTCTTCGTTTTAAATTGCTTGTGGCTTTAATATAAAGGGTAGCCATAAATATTTTTTTTTCGTAAGACAATTAATTGTAAGTGCCGGCTCCATGGCCGAGGGGTTAGCAGCTTTCTCAGCTAACCCCGAATACTCTCGTCACGTGACGCGACGAGAATTAGCAGTGGTTCGAATCGCAAAAGTGACTTATGAGAGTATGGAGCTGGTCGCTCAGAAAGTCGTGGCGTGCTGATGAGCGTAATCTAGCCTAGGAATCAACATACAGCTGAAAGATGCTGGTGTTGACCGCAATATCCTGAAACAGGATGGAAACGCGGAAAAAAAAAATTAATTGTATCCTTACTATAATCACAAAAATGTTAATTTTCTTTTACAAGTAATTGTGTTGTTTACTACATACGGTAACCATATACATAATTCTTCCTACACATGCAATTTGTTAAAGTTTGCAGAAGGGATAATGATCCACCTCACAAGCCAATTTTGTGCAAACAGAAAGACATGATAGTCAATTTAAAATTGCCATGGTAAACAATTGATATTACTGTGCGAACATGTGTATATTTCGGCTTGAACGATGATTCTAATTATTTTACTCTACGTTGTGTGACATCTGCAGTAAGTTTAGTTTAGTTTAGTTTAGTTTAGTCGATGGATCAACATCGTGACACACGGGTGTAACCCATAAGTGATCCGCTCTCCTCCTAACTCAAACCTGAGTCTGGAGAAACTCAGCTCAGTGCACGAACTCCGTAGCACCGCCGAGGATCCTGAAATACTTTGGGTAGATTTTTAACTCGAAATTTTGCCCGGGCAGCGCCGTTAGGCTACTCTTTTTCGATTTCCAACTGCCAAGGATTTTTTACGTGCGCAACAATACACACGGGCGTCCGATCTCACTACCCAGAGACCAGGGGAAATTGTATTACTAGAAGTCCACGTGAAAAAGACCCCCACCTCACCGGGGCCTGAACCCGGGACCTCCAGCACTCGAGGCGGACACCATACCTCGAGACTACGGGATTGATGGGGAGGGGGGAGCTGCAGTAAGTACCTCACGAGATGCAACGAAATGTGCCAGGCAATAAATCGTACTATATATGGTTTGTGTCTTCATTATTCAAACACATGTAATTGTTACTTTACTATAAACGATGGCCCAAAACATTCTTTCCAAGGAAGTTCTAAACTATAAACGATGGTCACAAGCATTTTACTTCCCATGGAAGTAATTGTTCTTAGACTACACACGATAGACACCAATATTATTTTTCCTTCAGAAGAAATTATTTCTAAACTATAAGTTATGGCTACAAACAATATTCTTTCTATGGAAGTAATTGTTTCTACATCAGAAGGGATGGCTACAAACATTATACTTCCAATGAAAGCAATTGTTTTTTAAACTATAAGTGATGGCCAAAAACATTATTCTTTATTGAGTAGTAATTGTTCCTTTCTATAAGCGATGACTTCAAACATTCTTCTTCTTATAAAAGTAATTGTTTTTAGACTACAAACTATGGCAATAAACATTATTCTTCCTATAGAAGTAATTGTTACAAATTATAAACTTTGATCACAATCGTAATTGTTTCTATAGTAATTATTGTGGCTTTACTACAAGCACTGGACACAGTATAATTGTCCCTGCGCTATAGAAAAGGAATCAGAAAGCAATACGCAATTCTGCGTACCGCCTTTAGAACACAGCTGCGGGAGATTTGGAAGCAGACCACTATTTGCTATGAGTATACAATGGTATAAGCACGGGTCGTTGAGAAAGCAATGGCAAACTACTGAACATAAACTTGCCAAGAATTCACAAACAGTCGCAAAAATGCTGGGGTTGACCTTCGACGTCCTGTAAATGATATGCAAGTAATGATGTAAGTAATTGTACCTTTACCATAAAATGTAAAAAAAAAAAAAAAAAAATAAAACCTTTCCTTACCTGAGGACATATTGACAGCTACAATGGTGGTGGGAAGAAAGGCCAGGTTCTCCAGCCGACTTTTGACCCCAGTTAGAGCGGTGAAGCGGTTCTGCAAGTCAATATTTCGAGCAGTTATGAATACTGGTAATGCACACAGATGATATGATTGTCATTATCTCTGCATATTGTCGCTGTAAATGTCCTTACGTAGGAACCTGCTAAGGGTCTATTGTATAAGGGGCGTTCATTTGAAATCCGTTCGAGCGCGTAATTGCGTACGTTGAACATGATCATTTCATAGTCATGTGATAAGTACTGACCAATGAATAAAAGAGCACGTGTTTATCGTCCCATGGTGCATAGGTTCTATTTCTGACCGTTGAAAAAATAGCCGGGTTGATCCAAAATCCGCCCAATAAAGCTCAAAAAGCGGTGATTCAGTTTCTTTCATTTGAAAGATGTCGACCAAGTGGACATTCATCGAAGAATGCAGGCAGCGTACGGTAACAAATGTGTGTCGAAGACAATAGTGACAGACTGGGCACGAATGTTTCAGAAAGGACGTCAGTTCACGACAGATCTCCGACGGCCGGGTCAAGTGCATATTGTTGCAACAGAAAAAAAAAAACATCGCTAAAATTGATGCAGCAATACAGATGAACCGTTGTCAAAGCATACGTTCGCTAGCGAAAGAATTTGATGTGTCAATTTGGACAATTCAAAAGGTCGTTCGTAAGAAACTGCAATATGGAAGGTGTGTTCACAGTAGGTACCACGGATGTTGACCGACCACCAAAAAGAAGTAGTCATGGGATGGTGTTTGAACCACTTGCTGCGTTACAGAGTGGAGGGTGATGCATTTCTCTTCCGCATAGTGGCAGGCGATGAATCATGGTATCACCACTTTAAGCCGAGCAGTAAAAGAGAGAACATGCAATGGAAGCATGCTGGATCACCAAAAGCCAAAACAATTCAAGCTACAGGTTTCCTCTGGTAAGGTTATGCTGAACGCATTTTTTTTACCATGAAAATCTAATGTTGGCCGACTTTAAAGAACCTGGTGTCAACATCAACTCTACCCACTACTTGCAAACACTAGACAAGCTGCAAAAAGCCATCAAGAATAAACGACCCGGCATGCTTTCTCGCGGTGTGATTTTGTTGCACGATAATGTTCGTCCGTATGTCGCAAAGATTGTGCAGGAAGCATTAGCAAGGAAGAAGTGGGGAAATTCTGCAACATCCAGCCTATAGTCCTGATTTGTCACAATGCGATTTTCATTTGTTCGGATCTCTTAAAAAAACTCTCAAGGGGCAACGATTTCACACAGATGCAGACGTAATGAACGCGATAAACACTTGGTTTCAGTGAGCAACCACAATCCTTTTCTGCGGACGGCATTCGCCGCCTACCTAAGCAATGGGATGCTTGCCTGAATGCCTCCGGCGACTTATTCTGATCAATCCATGGTACATAATTCATTCAAAATGAATGCTTTGTTTAATTCCACCACACCTGTTAATGTTTCTTTGGTGCTTTTGTAGAAAAAGCCATTGGAACGGGTTTCCAATGAATGTCCCTAATATGATAGGGTCATCACAGGTTGTAGATTTGAATGCACTGAGGAATAGGTGTCTAATCTTTCTCTCGCTTAGCGAGATGACGAATGCAGGCGTTTAACCCTCGTCCGACCTCTTTCATTACAATATCAATCAACGAACCAGGTGCCGTCTCCACAATGAAGATTGGCTGCAATTGATCTCCAACATTGTCTGCCTCTGGCCCTGACTGAACATTCTGTCAGATTGATGTTCGTCCATCTCTTGATGTTAACTTCCCACTTGTATCGTTGTCTGCCTCTTGGCTCGCTTGCCTTCACATTGCCCTCCAGTATGGATTTTATAAAAATTTTATGTGGCAAGAGAAGGTCAATCAGAGAGATGATGGAGA
>OY992887.1:23148456-23209176 GCA_963921405.1 Cepaea hortensis | reverse complement strand
CCTCTTTTTAATTTCTTTCATCAACCTCTCTCTCTCTCTCTCTCTCTCTCTCTCTCTCTCTCTCACTCTCTCTCTCTCTCTCTCTCTCTCTCTCTCTCTCTCTTCATTCCTAGTTTTTTTTTTCTAAAAACTCTGCATTTGATTGATATGTTTCCATGAATACGACATATTCTTCTGTACATCCACATGATATTATCAGAGTAGCCCCATATCAACCACGTTGAACATGATCGCTCCAGTGCTGTGTTATTCTCTCTACTTTGTGAAAGCTGTCAACTGCCATAAACAGAAGCGTGTAAGAATGCCACCAGAGCTTACTCTGTTGTCTGTAATAATAAATAATAATAATAATAATAAGTCTTTATTTTCAAAGGGTTAAGAATTGGGCACGCAGGCCGTCTGACATTCTGCCCTTCTTCTCTATTTCCTCTCATACATTCTTTCATTCAACATCACTTATGAAGCAACTTTTGACAACAAAAGAACATTAAAACGCATGAAAAATAATCAATAACAAATGACTCACTGAAGCAGTGTTTAACATGGGCATTATAAATACCTAAGGAGGGTGTAACGTGCCATACATAAGGGAATGGTTTTTTGGCTAGTTGTCGTTTGAGATAAGTTACCATTATTGTCTTTTTTTGTGTTGTTTGTTATGGGGGCATGTAGTCTGTACTAAGGTAGTGTTCAACCAGGTTGCGAATGTATGTATCATGATTGGTGGTGTCTTTGATTTCTTGTGGAAGATTGTTCCACAACTGAGCGGCAGAGTATGCTAAGCTTGTTTTATATAAGTCTATCCTAGGTTTAGGGACATGAAGTATTTAGTCGTTCGCTATGTCTAGCGTTATATTTAAACAATGGCCAAAGGTAGCTTGGAGCATTTTGAAATAGGATTTTGTGGAATTAGTTTGGTTTTATTAAAAAGCAGGCGCTTGTGGAGTGGCAGTAACCGGAGACGTTTATATAGGTTAGAATTGTCGGTAAGCTTTTCACCATTAATTAAACGCACTGCCCTTTTCTGGAGTGAATATAGGCGTTTTGTTATTGATTTGGAGCATCCATCCCAGACTGTGGAGCAGTAATCAATATGTGTTTGTATATGAGAAATATAGAATATCTTTCTTGTGTTTTCGTCAAGGAAATTTTTAATTTTGGCAAGTTGGTATACTTTTTTGGCTATTTGTTTAACTAGAGCATGAACATGTGAGTTAAAAGTTAGATTTTGATCTATGATAACACCCAGTGTCTTGTGCTCGGTGACACTTTCTACAGGCGTGCTGCCAATGTGCAGCTGAAGAGTTCTCTGCGAGTTTAGAGTGTGAAGTCTTTGCCTGGTTCCTATTAACATAGACTTTGTTTTAGTAATGTTAATTTGCATGCGGTTTGCATGACTCCAGTTAACTACACTATTTATTTCCTGTTGCAAGGATAATTCTAGCACATTACGATCAACCGCGTTTGTATATACTGTGCAGTCATCAGCAAATAGATCGCAGGACGACGACAGATTTAATGGAAGATCATTTATATAAATGGCAAATAATAGAGGCCAAGAATAGACCCCTGAGGTACTCCAATATTGATGGTAATGGCTTGAGATAAAACTTTATTGTGTGATACTACTTGCTTTCTGTCTAATAAGAATGATTTGATTAATGTCACTATATTAAAACTTACTTTCATTGTTTCTAGTTTTTAATTAGAATAGTATGATCTATCATATCGAATGCTTTCCTAAAGTCTATAAACACCGCTCCACATAGAGTATTGTTGTTAATATTTTTGATGCCAGTTTTCTATCATGTTTGTTAGTGCCGTATGGCAAGAATATTTTGGCCGAAATCCTGACTGACTGTCAACTATCAGTTTATGGCGAACTAAGTGATCTAGTGTTGTTTTGTGGATGTGCTTTTCTAGCGGTTTGGATAATGAGGATAATATGGAAATTGGTCTATAATTACTCATGAGACGATCGTCTAGAGGACCAGCGTTTAAATGAGGATACACTTTAGCGATTTTAAAGGCTGATGGGAAGTGACCTCTGGTTAGACATTGATTATATATAAAAGTTAGTAACTCGCAGATCGCCGGTGCAGCATGGCGAAGGATCCGACTACTAATTCCATCTAGTCCTGATGAGTTATTGTTTTTTAGATTACGGAGATGAGTAAATACTTCAGTTGTCGTCATTAGCGGTATGTTGGAGGAAATGTGTCCATAGCATTTGTTCTCACAGAATAATGATAATAAAGATATGTCATGAGGCGCATCTGGTTATTGCAGCCTTCAGTTGGTTTATGTCGGACTGAAAGTATCTACTGAATTGATCACATGTAACCTGATTTGATGGTAATGATTGTGATGATTTGTGTTTGTTTGTCAAGGTATTAATTGCTTTCCATATATCTTTAGTGTTGGTTTTATCTATTACTATGTTCTTAAAAATAGTTTTTCTTTTCCTTCCGAATAACATATTGAACTTTGTTTCTCAGACTACGGTACATAGTTAGATCTCTATTTTTGTGAGCCCTGTCCGTCCATAAGTTCAACTACTTCCTGTGTGAAGCACCACGGGGACTTTGTGT
This sequence comes from Cepaea hortensis, assembly GCA_963921405.1. Taxonomy (NCBI): domain Eukaryota; kingdom Metazoa; phylum Mollusca; class Gastropoda; order Stylommatophora; family Helicidae; genus Cepaea; species Cepaea hortensis. The sequence goes on along the minus strand of OY992887.1, from coordinate 23,206,585 downwards.
GATGTTTAACACGAACTTCCTTAAATGGAACATGTTTATCAAATATACTTAGAAAGGTCTTTAGCCAGTGGTCCAGAGCATCGTCTGGGTCAGGAAGCTGGTAAACATAATCTAGAGATGAGTTGACCAAATCTTGTAAGAAGACGTCTCGATTGAAATTTTTGTAATTTCTATATTTTATGCTTATATGTTTGTGTTTGGGAGTTTGGTGCCCCTTTTCGACCATGTGCAACATACTGGATAGTGATCGCTCATTGCATTGATAGGTACACTACATTCTGTGATGTTATCAGCACACGTAGTATAAATATGATCTATAAGTGTTGCAGATGATTTAGTGATTCTAGTGGCTTGTTTGACTAAGTGTTGGAAATTATATGACTCTATTATGTTTTCCCATGTTTTGTTTGATTTGTTAGCGTCTATGTTGAAGTCACCTAGCAATATTATTTCCCTATCATTACTAAAGACTACATCCATCATAGTGATGAATTTTTCATACCAGATATTTCCTGCACTGGGGTTTCGATAAAGATAGCCAACTACTAGCGGTATGCAATTTTGAAGTTTAACCCTCTATCCATACACATTCAATCTCACAGGTTTCAAAGTCTAGCCTGCGGTGGGCGTTAAGCGAGTTAGAAATATAAACTGCAATACCCGTCTCTTGTTTCTGATAGGGATCTCTTCTAATGGTTTTAAAACCCTCTGATAGCGATGTCATCATCTGAGATGTTGCCATTTAAATCGACTTTCACTAACGCCAAACATGTGAAAATTTTGATTAAGTATAAGTGATAGTTCGGGCAGCTTCCCTATAGATGGCATATGTTTACATGCCCGATTCTGAGCCCATTATTCCTGAGCCAGTGTTCGTACTTATTAGACATTTCAACAATGCGTAATCACAAGTTTAAAAGCAAACACACACACACAAAGTGAATACAACTTACGTCCCTTATTACAAAAACACACTCTAAAGTACAGAGAAACAGTAATATCTCTGTAAATATATAAAAATACGTGCACAGATCCGCAAGGAAGAGCAGTGAAGACCCCCTCACTCACCGTGAAAACACAATTAGAATTATTATAAAAGCTATACAGCTAAGTACTATCAATAATATAAAGTCAAAACCAGTCAATGTTTGTAATAACTTATAACCTAATACGTTACTAGATCAAGTTATAACCAAATATGCAGATAAACGTTTAAGGAGAGGCTCTTTCTTGTACCGAGATCCGGTGTAGCTTTGTCCTAAGTTGCTAGTAAATACCAGGTTGTGTTGGTTGTTGGTATAGCGACATTATAAGTGCTTGACGAAGTGTAGCTGGGCTATACCGTGTGAGGTGCAACCATTCTGGATTACAATTAAATGGGTACTGATGATGTCTCATGGGTATGTAATGACTACCAACTAGAGCCTCTGGTTGGTGGCTAACAGGAGGTTGTGCTGGCACGTCGTTGTTGCTGAGAGTCGGATCCTTTCTGGGGAGAATAGGAATCATATCTTCGTAATTATTACCCTCCTGTGTGAAAGACGACGTATTTAACGGACTTGGTGTTGTGGTAGTGTCCCGTCTGGCTTGGATTTCAGGTGTAGTGGTTATGAGTGGTCTGCACACTTCTGTCCTATTGGTACTTGATGTGACGGGAGTATGTCGTCTGGCTTGAGTTTCAGGAGTAGCTAAAAGTGTCCGGCGCGATCCCGTATTGGATGTATGGTATGTCCGTTCTGGATATTTTAAATTCTTGGCGAGAAAACTGGTGCCCAATGTAGATAAATGTATTTGATCCTTGTAAAGACTCTTTTTTGGTGCACCAGCCTGTGAAGTGAATGATGCTGTATTGTTGATGAATTGTATCTTGTTTTGAGAACAGAACGTCTGCAACATGTTGTTATTTATGTCAGCTAGACGGCGCTGGTGTCCATAACTCGGTGATATGATAGAGGAGAAAAAAATGGATGAGTTAGGAAAAGTGTGACGTAATCCGTTCAAGAGTGCCAGCAGTTGAGACCCTGCGATTTGTTGGTTGTTCATGGTGTCGGTGATGCCAATATGTACGCTTGCCCTTCTGACGCTATGATTTACAGCCAACCTGCTAATCTTGTCTGTTAGCCGGTCTACACCAGCCCCAGGCAGTGGAATTATTGAAACAATGTCTTTGTCTGATGTGGCCATCCTGTCGCTGTATAAACCTTTCATTAAGGAATCGCCTAGTATAATATGTGTACAGTCAGGTCGTGCTGTCTGTACATGTTGGTTGTCAGCACGTCTCGACCGTTGTTTCATCCATTTCCAATTATCAGCAGTCTTTATGTCTCCATGTGGTTCTCCCGATGTATCTTGTAGGCTTGTCTTGCCCGTTTGCAGCATGTTAGAGCGCTGTACGTGTTCTGGTGATTTGGCGCTCGCTCGATTTGAACTCAAACGTTGTCCATACACACTACTTCTAGTAGTGCTGGACTGAATTTTGTGTTTAGATTAGCTTTCCCTATTAACATTGTTCCTCGTTAGTTAGTTAGTTAGTTAGTTAGTTAGTTAGTTAGTTAGTTAGTTAGTTAGTTAGTTAGTTAGTTAGTGAGTTAGCTAGCTAGTTAGTTAGTTAGTTAGTTATTTCGTTAGTTAGTTAGTTAGTTAGTTAGTTAGTGAGTTAGCTAGCTAGCTAGTTAGTTAGTTAGTTAGTTAGTTAGTTAGTGAGTTAGCTAGCTAGTTAGTTAGTTAGTTAGTTATTTCGTTAGTTAGTTAGTTAGTTAGTTAGTTAGTTAGTTAGTTAGTTAGTTAGTGAGTTAGCTAGCTAGCTAGTTAGTTAGTTAGTTAGTTAGTTAGTTAGTGAGTTAGCTAGCTAGTTAGTTAGTTAGTTAGTTATTTCGTTAGTTAGTTAGTTAGTTAGTTAGTTAGTTAGTGAGTTAGTGAGTTAGCTAGCTAGCTAGTTAGTTAGTTAGTTAGTTAGTTAGTTAGTGAGTTAGCTAGCTAGTTAGTTAGTTAGTTAGTTATTTCGTTAGTTAGTTAGTTAGTTAGTTAGTTAGTTAGTGAGTTAGTGAGTTAGCTAGCTAGCTAGTTAGTTAGTTAGTTAGTTAGTTAGTTAGTGAGTTAGCTAGCTAGCTAGTTAGTTAGTTAGTTAGTTAGTTAGTTAGTTAGTTAGTTAGTTAGCTAGCTAGCTAGTTAGTTAGTTAGTTAGTTAGTTAGTTAGTTAGTTAGTTATTTCGTTAGTTAGTTAGTTAGTTAGTTAGTTAGTTAGTTAGTTAGTGAGTTAGCTAGCTAGTTAGTTAGTTAGTTAGTTATTTCGTTAGTTAGTTAGTTAGTTAGTTAGTTAGTTAGTTAGTTAGCTAGCTAGCTAGTTAGTTAGTTAGTTAGTTAGTTAGTTAGTTAGTTAGTTAGTTAGTTAGTTAGATCATCCTCATTGCAGATCGAACCATTCAGTCCATAAGTGCTCGGATCCCCTCCTCAGCAAATCCCGCAGCGTGTAGCGGCTAACGACGCCAGTTCTGTGTTGGTTTATCAGTCTTCTTTGGCTGCTTGCGTAGTGTTCTTGTTTGGCCACACCTTTTAATGTGCTGTTCTCGCAGTCTGACCATGGTTGTAGATTCACAGTCATCATTTGGTTCTCGCAAACGTCTTACTTCTCGTAGAGCAGTGGTTCTAAACCTTTTTTGGCCCATGCCTCCCTTTACCATATGTTCAGATCGTCATCCCACCACTCCCCGCACTTTCGAATTTCCTCCCTATAAATCCCCCCCTCCCCCCCCCCCAAAAAAAAAAAAAAAAAAAAACTTTACACAGTATACATAAAAATGGAAGCTAAATTTAATAAAACATACTACACCAAGTCTAGACATCTACATAACATGTGATTTGCAGGTCTACTTACGTTATAAAACGAATTTCATTGGGGTGAGAAGTACAGAACCGTAAAATTTAGAGGGAAAAACAATATAAAGTAACTGGTTCTTGTATTAATACCATCTTGAAATAATCTTAATTTCCCCCCCCCCCCCCCCCATCCGGAAACCCTAAAATCCCCCTCCCCCCAGGTCAACATTTTAGTTCATCTGTCCGGTGTAGGCGTTGAATCCCTAACCTCGACATCAGCACACCGGATATTTATAAACACGCATTCTTACCCATTCGGCCTTGCTGACCTACTTGACTAACTGTGATACGTATCATGGTTTAATATTGAAAACAATGTATTCCCTTAGATAATTTAAACACTGAAATCACAAACAATATTTTGCACGATTTACTGCCTGGCATATTTCGCTGCACCTCGTCAGGTTCATACAGCTGAGTTATATATCAAATAAAGTGAATAAATGAATAATACTTTTGCTGAAACAATAAATACACGGGTATTGTTCTAATGAGGGTCCTTGGGTTGTCCACAAGGAAATATCAAATTTAAAACGAATCTTCATGTTTACACCTATTTGCTGTATGCACCTGATGAGATGCATCGAACTATTCCAGGCAATAAATCGTGCAACATATTGTTTGATGCTTCTGTAATTAAAGGATTTAACAAGATTACAGCTCTGCCAACTTGGGCAACTAGTCTAACTGACCCTTTGGTGCAGTTGGTTCCAAGATGATGCATCCAGGGAATGTCTGTCACTGGGAAACGGCTCTTGAATGTCTTTGTCCAGTGTCCAGGCACCTTCCATGTAACATAGAAGTGGCTTAAAGTATTTAGTGTAGTCTCGTATACCTTTGTCTTGATTGGAGAAGGCCTTGAACCACTCCCTCATCTCGATAATTTGTTCCTGCGGGGATAAGAATTAAATCAGACATTAGGAGTGGTAATGCCGACACTGATCGCGTTGCATGGTAGGAAAAGATCAAAAATGGAATAAAGACAAAGGAGAAAATAATTGCTGATAGGTCACACATTGAGCGTGTGAGACATCAGATGGTGCGTGATGGTGAAAATGACCACGTGTGCACATGTATCAATTGTTGACGAACTTTCGTCTGTCAATACGGCAAATTGCCAGTCTCAATATAACAAACTATCGTCTGTCAAAACGGTCAGGTGCCAGTCACAATGTAACAAACTATCGTCTGTCAAAACGGCCAGGTGCTAGTCACAATGTAACAAACTATCGTCTGTCAAAACGGCCAGGTGCCAGTCACAATGTAACAAACTATCGTCTGTCAAAACGGTCAGGTGCCAGTCACAATGTAACTAACTATCGTCTGCCAAAAACGGCCAGGCGTCAGTCACAATGTAACAACCTATCGACTGTCAATACGGCCAGATGTCAGTCACAATGTAACAAACTGTCGACTGTCAAGACGGCCAGGTGTCAGTCACAATGTAACAAACTATCGACTGTCAAGACGGCCAGGTGTCAGTAACAATGTAACAAACTATCGACTGTCAAGACGACCAGGTGCCAGTCACAATGTAACAAACTATCGTCTGCCAAAAACGGCCAGGTGTCAGTCACAATGTAACAACCTATCGACTGTCAAGACGGCCAGATGTCAGTCACAATGTAACAAACTATCGACTGTCAAGACGGCCAGGTGTCAGTCACAATGTAACAAACTATCGACTGTCAAGACGGCCAGGTGTCAGTCACAATGTAACAAACTATCGACTGTCAAGACGACCAGGTGCTAGTCACAATGTAACAAACTATCGACTGTCAAGACGGCCAGGTGTCAGTCACAATGTAACAAACTATCGACTGTCAAGACGACCAGGTGCCAGTCACAATGTAACAAACTATCGACTGTCAAGACGACCAGGTGCCAGTCACAATGTAAAAAACTATCGACTGTCAAGACGACCAGGTGCTAGTCACAATGTAACAAACTATCGACTGTCAAGACGGCCAGGTGCCAGTCACAATGTAACAAACTATCGTCTGTCACAACCGCCAGGTGCCAGTCAAAATGTAACAAACTATCGACTGTCAAGACGGCCAGGTGTCAGTCACAATGTAACAAACTATCGTCTGCCAAAAACGGCCAGATGTCAGTCACAATGTAACAAACTATCGACTGTCAAGACGACCAGGTGCTAGTCACAATGTAACAAACTATCGACTGTCAAGACGGCCAGGTGTCAGTCACAATGTAACAAACTATCGACTGTCAAGACGGCCAGGTGTCAGTCACAATGTAACAAACTATCGACTGTCAAGACGGCCAGATGTCAGTCACAATGTAACAAACTATCGACTGTCAAGACGGCCAGGTGTCAGTCACAATGTAACAAACTATCGTCTGCCAATACGGCCAGGTGCCAGTCACAATGTAACAAACTATCGTCTGTCACAACGGCCAGGTGCCAGTCACAATGTAACAAACTATCGTCTCTCACAACGGCCAGGTACCAGTCACAATGTAACAAACTATCGACTGTCAAGACGGCCAGGTGTCAGTCCCAATGTAACAAACTATCGACTGTCAAGACGGCCAGGTGTCAGTCACAATGTAACAAACTATCGACTGTCAAGACGACCAGGTGCTTGTCACAATGTAACAAATTATCGACTGTCAAGACGGCCACGTGTCAGTCACAATGTAACAAACTATCGACTGTCAAGACGACCAGGTGCTAGTCACAATGTAACAAACTATCGACTGTCAAGACGGCCAGGTGCTAGTCACAATGTAACAAACTATCGACTGTCAAGACGGCCAGGTGTCAGTCACAATGTAACAAACTATCGTCTGCGAATACGGCCAGGTGCCAGTCACAATGTAACAAACTATCGACTGTCACAACGGCCAGGTGCCAGTCACAATGTAACAAACTATCGTCTGTCAAGACGGCCAGGTGTCAGTCACAATGTAACAAACTATCGTCTGTCACAAACGGCCAGGTGCTAGTCACAATGTAACAAACTATCGTCTGTCAAAACGGTCAGGTGCCAGTCACAATGTAACAAACTATCGTCTGCCAAAAACGGCCAGGTGTCAGTCACAATGTAACAACCTATCGACTGTCAAGACGGCCAGATGTCAGTCACAATGTAACAAACTATCGACTGTCAAGACGGCCAGGTGTCAGTCACAATGTAACAAACTATCGACTGTCTAGACGGCCAGGTGCCAGTCACAATGTAACAAACTATCGACTGTCAAGACGACCAGGTGCCAGTCACAATGTAACAAACTATCGACTGTCAAGACGACCAGGTGCTAGTCACAATGTAACAAACTATCGACTGTCAAGACGGCCAGGTGCCAGTCACAATGTAACAAACTTTCGTCTGTCACAACCGCCAGGTGCCAGTCAAAATGTAACAAACTATCGACTGTCAAGACGGCCAGGTGTCAGTCACAATGTAACAAACTATCGTCTGCCAAAAACGGCCAGGTGTCAGTCACAATGTAACAAACTATCGACTGCCAAGACGACCAGGTGCCAGTCACAATGTAACAAACTATCGACTGTCAAGACGACCAGGTGCCAATCACAATGTAACAAACTATCGACTGTCAAGACGACCAGGTGCGAGTCACAATGTAACAAACTATCGACTGTCAAAACGGCCAGGTGCCAGTCACAATGTAACAAACTATCGTCTGTCACAACCGCCCGGTGCCAGTCACAATGTAACAAACTATCGACTGTCAAGACGGCCAGGTGTCAGTCACAATGTAACAAACTATCGCCTGCCAACAACGGCCAGGTGTCAGTCACAATGTAACAAACTCTCGACTGTCAAGACGGCCAGATGTCAGTCACAATGTAACAAACTATCGACTGTCAAGACGACCAGGTGCTAGTCACAATGTAACAAACTATCGACTGTCAAGACGGCCAGGTGTCAGTCACAATGTAACAAACTATCGACTGTCAAGACGGCCAGGTGTCAGTCACAATGTAACAAACTATCGACTGTCAAGACGGCCAGGTGTCAGTCACAATGTAACAAACTATCGACTGTCAAGACGGCCAGGTGTCAGTCACAACGTAACAAACTATCGTCTGCCAAAAACGGCCAGGTGTCAGTCACAATGTAACAAACTATCGACTGTCAAGACGGCCAGATGTCAGTCACAATATAACAAACTATCGACTGTCAAGACGGCCAGATGTCAGTCACAATGTAACAAACTATCGACTGTCAAGACGGCCAGGTGCCAGTCACAATGTAACAAACTATCGACTGTCAAGACGGCCAGGTGTCAGTAACAACGTAACAAACTATCGTCTGCCAAAAACGGCCAGGTGTCAGTCACAATGTAACAAACTATCGACTGTCAAGACGGCCAGATGTCAGTCACAATATAACAAACTATCGACTGTCAAGACGGCCATGTGTCAGTCACAATGTAACAAACTATCGACTGTCAAGACGGCCAGGTGTCAGTCACAATGTAACAAACTATCGACAGTCAAGACGGCCAGGTGTCAGTCACAATGTAACAAATTATCGACTGTCAAGACGGCCAGGTGTCAGTCACAACGTAACAAACTATCGTCTGCCAAGAACGGCCAGGTGTCAGTCACAATGTAACAAACTATCGACTGTCAAGACGGCCAGATGTCAGTCACAATATAACAAACTATCGACTGTCAAGACGGCCAGATGTCAGTCACAATGTAACAAACTATCGACTGTCAAGACGGCCAGGTGTCAGTCACAATGTAACAAACTATCGACTGTCAAGACGGCCAGATGCCAGTCACAATGTAACAAACTATCGACTGTCAAGACGGCCAGGTGTCAGTCACAATGTAACAAACTATCGTCTGCCAATACGGCCAGGTGCCAGTCACAATGTAACAAACTATCGTCTGTCACAACGGCGAGGTACCAGTCACAATGTAACAAACTATCGACTGTCAAGACGGCCAGGTGTCAGTCACAATGTAACAAACTATCGACTGTCAAGACGGCCAGGTGTCAGTCACAATGTAACAAACTATCGACTGTCAAGACGACCAGGTGCTAGTCACAATGTAACAAATTATCGACTGTCAAGACGGCCAGGTGTCAGTCACAACGTAACAAACTATCGTCTGCCAAAAACGGCCAGGTGTCAGTCACAATGTAACAAACTATCGACTGTCAAGACGGCCAGATGTCAGTCACAATATAACAAACTATAGACTGTCAAGACGGCCAGATGTCAGTCACAATGTAACAAACTATCGACTGTCAAGACGGCCAGGTGCCAGTCACAATGTAATAAACTATCGACTGTCAAGACGGCCAGGTGTCAGTCACAATGTAACAAACTATCGACTGTCAAGACGGCTAGATGTCAGTCACAATGTAACAAACTATCGACTGTCAAGACGGCCAGGTGTCAGTCACAATGTAACAAACTATCGTCTGCCAATACGGCCAGGTGCCAGTCACAATGTAACAAACTATCGTCTGTCACAACGGCCAGGTACCAGTCACAATGTAACAAACTATCGACTGTCAAGACGGCCAGGTGTCAGTCACAATGTAACAAACTATCGACTGTCAAGACGGCCAGGTGTCAGTCACAATGTAACAAACTATCGACTGTCAAGACGACCAGGTGCTAGTCACAATGTAACAAACTATCGACTGTCAAGACGGCCAGGTGCTAGTCACAATGTAACAAACTATCGACTGTCAAGACGGCCAGGTGTCAATCACAATGTAACAAACTATCGTCTGCCAATACGGCCAGGTGCCAGTCACAATGTAACAAACTATCGACTGTCACAACGGCCAGGTGCCAGTCACAATGTAACAAACTATCGTCTGTCAAGACGACCAGGTATCAGTCACAATGAATCAAACTATCGAATGTCAAGACGGCCAGGTGTCAGTCACAATGTAACAAACTATCGACTGTCACAACGGCCAGGTGCCAGTCACAATGTAACAAACTATCGTCTGTCAAGACGGCCAGGTGTCAGTCACAATATAACAAACTATCGACTGTCAAGACGGCCAGGTGTCAGTCACAATGTAACAAACTATCGATTGTCAAGACGGCCAGGTGTCAGTCACAATGTAACAAACTATCGACTGTCAAGACGGCCAGGTGTCAGTCACAATGTAACAAACTATCGACTGTCAAGACGGCCAGGTGTCAGTCACAATGTAACAAACTATCGACTGTCAAGACGGCCAGGTGTCAGTCACAATGTAACAAACTATCGACTGTCAAGACGGCCAGGTGTCAGTCACAATGTAACAAACTATCGTCTGTCACAACGGCCAGGTGCCAGTCACAATGTAACAAACTATCGTCTGTCACAACGGCCAGGTGCCAGTCACAATGTAACAAACTATCGTCTGTCACAACGGCCAGGTGCCAGTCACAATGTAACAAACTATCGACTGTCAAGACGGCCAGGTGTCATTCACAATGTAACAAACTTTCGACTGTCAAGACGACCAGGTGCCAGTCACAATGTAACAAACTATCGTCTGCCAAAAACGGCCAGGTGTCGGTCACAATGTAACAAACTATCGACTGTCAAGACAGCCAGGTGTCAGTCACAATGTAACAAACTATCGACTGTCAAGACGGCCAGGTGTCAGTCACAATGTAACAAACTATCGTCTGCCAATACGGCCAGGTGCCAGTCACAATGTAACAAACTATCGACTGTCACAACGGCCAGGTGCCAGTTACAATGTAACAAACTATCGTCTGTCAAGACGGCCAGGTGTCAGTCACAATGTAACAAACTATCGACTGTCAAGACGGCCAGGTGTCAGTCACAATGTAACAAACTATCGACTGTCAAGACGACCAGGTATCAGTCACAATGAATCAAACTATCGAATGTCAAGACGGCCAGGTGTCAGTCACAATGTAACAAACTATCGACTGTCAAGGCGGCCAGATGTCAGTCACAATGTAACAAACTATCGACTGTCAAGACGACCAGGTGCTAGTCACAATGTAACAAACTATCGACTGTCAAGACGGCCAGGTGTCAGTCACAATGTAACAAACTATCGACTGTCAAGACGGCCAGGTGTCAGTCACAATGTAACAAACTATCGACTGTCAAGACGGCCAGGTGTCAGTCACAATGTAACAAACTATCGACTGTCAAGACGGCCAGGTGTCAGTCACAACGTAACAAACTATCGTCTGCCAAAAACGGCAAGATGTCAGTCACAATATAACAAACTATCGACTGTCAAGACGGCCAGATGTCAGTCACAATGTAACAAACTATCGACTGTCAAGACGGTCAGGTGCCAGCCACAATGTAACAAACTATCGACTGTCAAGACGGCCAGGTGTCAGTCACAATGTAATAAACTATCGACTGTCAAGACGGCCAGATGTCAGTCACAATGTAAAAAACTATCGACTGTCACAACGGCCAGGTGCCAGTCACAATGTAACAAACTATCGTCTGTCAAGACGGCCAGGTGTCAATCACAATATAACAAACTATCGACTGTCAAGACGGCCAGGTGTCAGTCACAATGTAACAAACTATCGATTGTCAAGACGGCCAGGTGTCAGTCACAATGTAACAAACTATCGACTGTCAAGACGGCCAGGTGTCAGTCACAATGTAACAAACTATCGACTGTCAAGACGGCCAGGTGTCAGTCACAATGTAACAAACTATCGACTGTCAAGACGGCCAGGTGTCAGTCACAATGTAACAAACTATCGACTGTCAAGACGGCCAGGTGTCAGTCACAATGTAACAAACTATCGTCTGTCACAACGGCCAGGTGTCAGTCACAATGTAACAAACTATCGTCTGTCACAACGGCCAGGTGCCAGTCACAATGTAACAAACTATCGTCTGTCACAACGGCCAGGTGCCAGTCACAATGTAACAAACTTTCGACTGTCAAGACGACCAGGTGCCAGTCACAATGTAACAAACTATCGTCTGCCAAAAACGGCCAGGTGTCAGTCACAATGTAACAAACTATCGACTGTCAAGACGACCAGGTGCTAGTCACAATGTAACAAACTATCGACTGTCAAGACAGCCAGGTGTCAGTCACAATGTAACAAACTATCGACTGTCAAGACGGCCAGGTGTCAGTCACAATGTAACAAACTATCGACTGTCAAGACGGCCAGGTGTCAGTCACAACGTAACAAACTATCGTCTGCCAAAAACGGCCAGATGTCAGTCACAATGTAACAAACTATCGACTGTCAAGACGGCCAGGTGCCAGTCACAATGTAACAAACTATCGACTGTCAAGACGGCCAGGTGTCAGTCACAATGTAATAAACTATCGACTGTCAAGACGGCCAGATGTCAGTCACAATGTAAAAAACTATCGACTGTCACAACGGCCAGGTGCCAGTCACAATGTAACAAACTATCGTCTGTCAAGACGGCCAGGTGTCAGTCACAATATAACAAACTATTGACTGTCAAGACGGCCAGGTGTCAGTCACAATGTAACAAACTATCGATTGTCAAGACGGCCAGGTGTCAGTCACAATGTAACAAACTATCGACTGTCAAGACGGCCAGGTGTCAGTCACAATGTAACAAACTATCGACTGTCAAGACGGCCAGGTGTCAGTCACAATGTAAAAAACTATCGACTGTCACAACGGCCAGGTGCCAGTCACAATGTAACAAACTATCGTCTGTCAAGACGGCCAGGTGTCAATCACAATATAACAAACTATCGACTGTCAAGACGGCCAGGTGTCAGTCACAATGTAACAAACTATCGATTGTCAAGACGGCCAGGTGTCAGTCACAATGTAACAAACTATCGACTGTCAAGACGGCCAGGTGTCAGTCACAATGTAAAAAACTATCGACTGTCACAACGGCCAGGTGCCAGTCACAATGTAACAAACTATCGTCTGTCAAGACGGCCAGGTGTCAATCACAATATAACAAACTATCGACTGTCAAGACGGCCAGGTGTCAGTCACAACATAACAAACTATCGTCTGCCAAAAACGGCCAGATGTCAGTCACAATATAACAAACTATCGACTGTCAAGACGGCCAGATGTCAGTCACAATGTAACAAACTATCGACTGTCAAGACGGCCAGGTGCCAGTCACAATGTAACAAACTATCGACTGTCAAGACGGCCAGGTGTCAGTCACAATGTAACAAACTATCGACTGTCAAGACGGCCAGGTGTCAGTCACAACGTAACAAACTATCGTCTGCCAAAAACGGCCAGATGTCAGTCACAATATAACAAACTATCGACTTTCAAGACGGCCAGGTGCCAGTCACAATGTAACAAACTATCGACTGTCAAGACGGCCAGGTGTCAGTCACAATGTAATAAACTATCGACTGTCAAGACGGCCAGATGTCAGTCACAATGTAACAAACTATCGACTGTCACAACGGCCAGGTGCCAGTCACAATGTAACAAACTATCGTCTGTCAAGACGGCCAGGTGTCAGTCACAATATAACAAACTATCGACTGTCAAGACGGCCAGGTGTCAGTCACAATGTAACAAACTATCGACTGTCAAGACGGCCAGGTGTCAGTCACAATGTAACAAACTATCGTCTGTCACAACGGCCAGGTGTCAGTCACAATGTAACAAACTATCGTCTGTCACAACGGCCAGGTGCCAGTCACAATGTAACAAACTATCGTCTGTCACAACGGCCAGGTGCCAGTCACAATGTAACAAACTTTCGACTGTCAAGACGACCAGGTGCCAGTCACAATGTAACAAACTATCGTCTGCCAAAAACGGCCAGGTGTCAGTCACAATGTAACAAACTATCGACTGTCAAGACGACCAGGTGCTAGTCACAATGTAACAAACTATCGACTGTCAAGACAGCCAGGTGTCAGTCACAATGTAACAAACTATCGACTGTCAAGACGGCCAGGTGTCAGTCACAATGTAACAAACTATCGACTGTCAAGACGGCCAGGTGTCAGTCACAACGTAACAAACTATCGTCTGCCAAAAACGGCCAGATGTCAGTCACAATGTAACAAACTATCGACTGTCAAGACGGCCAGGTGCCAGTCACAATGTAACAAACTATCGACTGTCAAGACGGCCAGGTGTCAGTCACAATGTAATAAACTATCGACTGTCAAGACGGCCAGATGTCAGTCACAATGTAAAAAACTATCGACTGTCACAACGGCCAGGTGCCAGTCACAATGTAACAAACTATCGTCTGTCAAGACGGCCAGGTGTCAGTCACAATATAACAAACTATTGACTGTCAAGACGGCCAGGTGTCAGTCACAATGTAACAAACTATCGATTGTCAAGACGGCCAGGTGTCAGTCACAATGTAACAAACTATCGACTGTCAAGACGGCCAGGTGTCAGTCACAATGTAACAAACTATCGACTGTCAAGACGGCCAGGTGTCAGTCACAATGTAAAAACTATCGACTGTCACAACGGCCAGGTGCCAGTCACAATGTAACAAACTATCGTCTGTCAAGACGGCCATGTGTCAATCACAATATAACAAACTATCGACTGTCAAGACGGCCAGGTGTCAGTCACAATGTAACAAACTATCGATTGTCAAGACGGCCAGGTGTCAGTCACAATGTAACAAACTATCGACTGTCAAGACGGCCAGGTGTCAGTCACAATGTAAAAAACTATCGACTGTCACAACGGCCAGGTGCCAGTCACAATGTAACAAACTATCGTCTGTCAAGACGGCCAGGTGTCAATCACAATATAACAAACTATCGACTGTCAAGACGGCCAGGTGTCAGTCACAACATAACAAACTATCGTCTGCCAAAAACGGCCAGATGTCAGTCACAATATAACAAACTATCGACTGTCAAGACAGCCAGATGTCAGTCACAATGTAACAAACTATCGACTGTCAAGACGGCCAGGTGCCAGTCACAATGTAACAAACTATCGACTGTCAAGACGGCCAGGTGTCAGTCACAATGTAACAAACTATCGACTGTCAAGACGGCCAGGTGTCAGTCACAACGTAACAAACTATCGTCTGCCAAAAACGGCCAGATGTCAGTCACAATATAACAAACTATCGACTGTCAAGACGGCCAGGTGCCAGTCACAATGTAACAAACTATCGACTGTCAAGACGGCCAGGTGTCAGTCACAATGTAATAAACTATCGACTGTCAAGACGGCCAGATGTCAGTCACAATGTAACAAACTATCGACTGTCACAACGGCCAGGTGCCAGTCACAATGTAACAAACTATCGTCTGTCAAGACGGCCAGGTGTCAGTCACAATATAACAAACTATCGACTGTCAAGACGGCCAGGTGTCAGTCACAATGTAACAAACTATCGATTGTCAAGACCGCCAGGTGTCAGTCACAATGTAACAAACTATCGACTGTCAAGACGGCCAGGTGTCAGTCACAATGTAACAAACTATCGACTGTCAAGACGGCCAGGTGTCAGTCACGATGTAACAAACTATCGACTGTCAAGACGGCCAGGTGTCAGTCACAATGTAACAAACTATCGACTGTCAAGACGGCCAGATGTCAGTCACAATGTAACAAACTATCGACTGTCAAGACGACCAGGTGCTAGTCACAATGTAACAAACTATGGACTGTCAAGACGGCCAGGTGTCAGTCACAATGTAACAAACTATCGACTGTCAAGACGGCCAGGTGTCAGTCACAATGTAACAAACTATCGACTGTCAAGACGGCCAGGTGTCAGTCACAATGTAACAAACTATCGACTGTCAAGACGGCCAGGTGTCAGTCACAACGTAACAAACTATCGTCTGCCAAAAACGGCCAGATGTCAGTCACAATATAACAAACTATCGACTTTCAAGACGGCCAGGTGCCAGTCACAATGTAACAAACTATCGACTGTCAAGACGGCCAGGTGTCAGTCACAATGTAATAAACTATCGACTGTCAAGACGGCCAGATGTCAGTCACAATGTAACAAACTATCGACTGTCACAACGGCCAGGTGCCAGTCACAATGTAACAAACTATCGTCTGTCAAGACGGCCAGGTGTCAGTCACAATATAACAAACTATCGACTGTCAAGACGGCCAGGTGTCAGTCACAATGTAACAAACTATCGACTGTCAAGACGGCCAGGTGTCAGTCACAATGTAACAAACTATCGTCTGTCACAACGGCCAGGTGTCAGTCACAATGTAACAAACTATCGTCTGTCACAACGGCCAGGTGCCAGTCACAATGTAACAAACTATCGTCTGTCACACAGGCCAGGTGCCAGTCACAATGTAACAAACTTTCGACTGTCAAGACGACCAGGTGCCAGTCACAATGTAACAAACTATCGTCTGCCAAAAACGGCCAGGTGTCAGTCACAATGTAACAAACTATCGACTGTCAAGACGACCAGGTGCTAGTCACAATGTAACAAACTATCGACTGTCAAGACAGCCAGGTGTCAGTCACAATGTAACAAACTATCGACTGTCAAGACGGCCAGGTGTCAGTCACAATGTAACAAACTATCGACTGTCAAGACGGCCAGGTGTCAGTCACAACGTAACAAACTATCGTCTGCCAAAAACGGCCAGATGTCAGTCACAATGTAACAAACTATCGACTGTCAAGACGGCCAGGTGCCAGTCACAATGTAACAAACTATCGACTGTCAAGACGGCCAGGTGTCAGTCACAATGTAATAAACTATCGACTGTCAAGACGGCCAGATGTCAGTCACAATGTAAAAAACTATCGACTGTCACAACGGCCAGGTGCCAGTCACAATGTAACAAACTATCGTCTGTCAAGACGGCCAGGTGTCAGTCACAATATAACAAACTATTGACTGTCAAGACGGCCAGGTGTCAGTCACAATGTAACAAACTATCGATTGTCAAGACGGCCAGGTGTCAGTCACAATGTAACAAACTATCGACTGTCAAGACGGCCAGGTGTCAGTCACAATGTAACAAACTATCGACTGTCAAGACGGCCAGGTGTCAGTCACAATGTAAAAACTATCGACTGTCACAACGGCCAGGTGCCAGTCACAATGTAACAAACTATCGTCTGTCAAGACGGCCAGGTGTCAATCACAATATAACAAACTATCGACTGTCAAGACGGCCAGGTGTCAGTCACAATGTAACAAACTATCGATTGTCAAGACGGCCAGGTGTCAGTCACAATGTAACAAACTATCGACTGTCAAGACGGCCAGGTGTCAGTCACAATGTAAAAAACTATCGACTGTCACAACGGCCAGGTGCCAGTCACAATGTAACAAACTATCGTCTGTCAAGACGGCCAGGTGTCAATCACAATATAACAAACTATCGACTGTCAAGACGGCCAGGTGTCAGTCACAACATAACAAACTATCGTCTGCCAAAAACGGCCAGATGTCAGTCACAATATAACAAACTATCGACTGTCAAGACGGCCAGATGTCAGTCACAATGTAACAAACTATCGACTGTCAAGACGGCCAGGTGCCAGTCACAATGTAACAAACTATCGACTGTCAAGACGGCCAGGTGTCAGTCACAATGTAACAAACTATCGACTGTCAAGACGGCCAGGTGTCAGTCACAACGTAACAAACTATCGTCTGCCAAAAACGGCCAGATGTCAGTCACAATATAACAAACTATCGACTGTCAAGACGGCCAGGTGCCAGTCACAATGTAACAAACTATCGACTGTCAAGACGGCCAGGTGTCAGTCACAATGTAATAAACTATCGACTGTCAAGACGGCCAGATGTCAGTCACAATGTAACAAACTATCGACTGTCACAACGGCCAGGTGCCAGTCACAATGTAACAAACTATCGTCTGTCAAGACGGCCAGGTGTCAGTCACAATATAACAAACTATCGACTGTCAAGACGGCCAGGTGTCAGTCACAATGTAACAAACTATCGATTGTCAAGACCGCCAGGTGTCAGTCACAATGTAACAAACTATCGACTGTCAAGACGGCCAGGTGTCAGTCACAATGTAACAAACTATCGACTGTCAAGACGGCCAGGTGTCAGTCACGATGTAACAAACTATCGACTGTCAAGACGGCCAGGTGTCAGTCACAATGTAACAAACTATCGACTGTCAAGACGGCCAGATGTCAGTCACAATGTAACAAACTATCGACTGTCAAGACGACCAGGTGCTAGTCACAATGTAACAAACTATCGACTGTCAAGACGGCCAGGTGTCAGTCACAATGTAACAAACTATCGACTGTCAAGACGGCCAGGTGTCAGTCACAATGTAACAAACTATCGACTGTCAAGACGGCCAGGTGTCAGTCACAATGTAACAAACTATCGACTGTCAAGACGGCCAGGTGTCAGTCACAACGTAACAAACTATCGTCTGCCAAAAACGGCCAGATGTCAGTCACAATATAACAAACTATCGACTGTCAAGACGGCCAGATGCCAGTCACAATGTAACAAACTATCGACTGTCAAGACGGCCAGGTGTCAGTCACAATGTAACAAACTATCGACTGTCAAGACGGCCAGGTGTCAGTCACAATGTAACAAACTATCGACTGTCAAGACGGCCAGGTGTCAGTCACAATGTAAGAAACTATCGACTGTCAAGACGGCCAGGTGTCAGTCACAATGTAACAAACTATCGTCTGTCACAACGGCCAGGTGCCAGTCACAATGTAACAAACTATCGTCTGTCACAACGGCCAGGTGCCAGTCACAATGTAACAAACTATCGTCTGTCACAACGGCCAGGTGCCAGTCACAATGTAACAAACTATCGACTGTCAAGACGGCCAGGTGTCAGTCCCAATGTAACAAACTTTCGACTGTCAAGACGACCAGGTGCCAGTCACAATGTAACAAACTATCGTCTGCCAAAAACGGCCAGGTGTCAGTCACAATGTAACAAACTATCGACTGTCAAGACGGCCAGATGTCAGTCACAATGTAACAAACTATCGACTGTCAAGACGACCAGGTGCTAGTCACAATGTAACAAACTATCGACTGTCAAGACGGCCAGGTGTCAGTCACAATGTAACAAACTATCGACTGTCAAGACGGCCAGGTGTCAGTCACAATGTAACAAACTATCGTCTGTCACAACGGCCAGGTGTCAGTCACAATGTAACAAACTGTCGTCTGTCACAACGGCCAGGTGCCAGTCACAATGTAACAAACTATCGTCTGTCACAACGGCCAGGTGCCAGTCACAATGTAACAAACTTTCGACTGTCAAGACGACCAGGTGCCAGTCACAATGTAACAAACTATCGTCTGCCAAAAACGGCCAGGTGTCAGTCACAATGTAACAAACTATCGACTGTCAAGACGGCCAGATGTCAGTCACAATGTAACAAACTATCGACTGTCAAGACGACCAGGTGCTAGTCACAATGTAACAAACTATCGACTGTCAAGACGGCCAGGTGTCAGTCACAATGTAACAAACTATCGACTGTCAAGACGGCCAGGTGTCAGTCACAACGTAACAAACTATCGTCTGCCAAAAACGGCCAGATGTCAGTCACAATGTAACAAACTATCGACTGTCAAGACGGCCAGGTGCCAGTCACAATGTAACAAACTATCGACTGTCAAGACGGCCAGGTGTCAGTCACAATGTAATAAACTATCGACTGTCAAGACGGCCAGATGTCAGTCACAATGTAAAAAACTATCGACTGTCACAACGGCCAGGTGCCAGTCACAATGTAACAAACTATCGTCTGTCAAGACGGCCAGGTGTCAGTCACAATATAACAAACTATTGACTGTCAAGACGGCCAGGTGTCAGTCACAATGTAACAAACTATCGATTGTCAAGACGGCCAGGTGTCAGTCACAATGTAACAAACTATCGACTGTCAAGACGGCCAGGTGTCAGTCACAATGTAACAAACTATCGACTGTCAAGACGGCCAGGTGTCAGTCACAATGTAAAAAACTATCGACTGTCACAACGGCCAGGTGCCAGTCACAATGTAACAAACTATCGTCTGTCAAGACGGCCAGGTGTCAATCACAATATAACAAACTATCGACTGTCAAGACGGCCAGGTGTCAGTCACAATGTAACAAACTATCGATTGTCAAGACGGCCAGGTGTCAGTCACAATGTAACAAACTATCGACTGTCAAGACGGCCAGGTGTCAGTCACAATGTAAAAAACTATCGACTGTCACAACGGCCAGGTGCCAGTCACAATGTAACAAACTATCGTCTGTCAAGACGGCCAGGTGTCAATCACAATATAACAAACTATCGACTGTCAAGACGGCCAGGTGTCAGTCACAACATAACAAACTATCGTCTGCCAAAAACGGCCAGATGTCAGTCACAATATAACAAACTATCGACTGTCAAGACGGCCAGATGTCAGTCACAATGTAACAAACTATCGACTGTCAAGACGGCCAGGTGCCAGTCACAATGTAACAAACTATCGACTGTCAAGACGGCCAGGTGTCAGTCACAATGTAACAAACTATCGACTGTCAAGACGGCCAGGTGTCAGTCACATCGTAACAAACTATCGTCTGCCAAAAACGGCCAGATGTCAGTCACAATATAACAAACTATCGACTGTCAAGACGGCCAGGTGCCAGTCACAATGTAACAAACTATCGACTGTCAAGACGGCCAGGTGTCAGTCACAATGTAATAAACTATCGACTGTCAAGACGGCCAGATGTCAGTCACAATGTAACAAACTATCGACTGTCACAACGGCCAGGTGCCAGTCACAATGTAACAAACTATCGTCTGTCAAGACGGCCAGGTGTCAGTCACAATATAACAAACTATCGACTGTCAAGACGGCCAGGTGTCAGTCACAATGTAACAAACTATCGACTGTCAAGACGGCCAGGTGTCAGTCACAATGTAACAAACTATCGTCTGTCACAACGGCCAGGTGTCAGTCACAATGTAACAAACTATCGTCTGTCACAACGGCCAGGTGCCAGTCACAATGTAACAAACTATCGTCTGTCAAGACGGCCAGGTGTCAATCACAATATAACAAACTATCGACTGTCAAGACGGCCAGGTGTCAGTCACAACATAACAAACTATCGTCTGCCAAAAACGGCCAGATGTCAGTCACAATATAACAAACTATCGACTGTCAAGACGGCCAGATGTCAGTCACAATGTAACAAACTATCGACTGTCAAGACGGCCAGGTGCCAGTCACAATGTAACAAACTATCGACTGTCAAGACGGCCAGGTGTCAGTCACAATGTAACAAACTATCGACTGTCAAGACGGCCAGGTGTCAGTCACAACGTAACAAACTATCGTCTGCCAAAAACGGCCAGATGTCAGTCACAATATAACAAACTATCGACTGTCAAGACGGCCAGGTGCCAGTCACAATGTAACAAACTATCGACTGTCAAGACGGCCAGGTGTCAGTCACAATGTAATAAACTATCGACTGTCAAGACGGCCAGATGTCAGTCACAATGTAACAAACTATCGACTGTCAAGACGGCCAGGTGCCAGTCACAATGTAACAAACTATCGACTGTCAAGACGGCCAGGTGTCAGTCACAATGTAACAAACTATCGACTGTCAAGACGGCCAGGTGTCAGTCACAACGTAACAAACTATCGTCTGCCAAAAACGGCCAGATGTCAGTCACAATATAACAAACTATCGACTGTCAAGACGGCCAGGTGCCAGTCACAATGTAACAAACTATCGACTGTCAAGACGGCCAGGTGTCAGTCACAATGTAATAAACTATCGACTGTCAAGACGGCCAGATGTCAGTCACAATGTAACAAACTATCGACTGTCACAACGGCCAGGTGCCAGTCACAATGTAACAAACTATCGTCTGTCAAGACGGCCAGGTGTCAGTCACAATATAACAAACTATCGACTGTCAAGACGGCCAGGTGTCAGTCACAATGTAACAAACTATCGACTGTCAAGACGGCCAGGTGTCAGTCACAATGTAACAAACTATCGTCTGTCACAACGGCCAGGTGTCAGTCACAATGTAACAAACTATCGTCTGTCACAACGGCCAGGTGCCAGTCACAATGTAACAAACTATCGTCTGTCAAGACGGCCAGGTGTCAATCACAATATAACAAACTATCGACTGTCAAGACGGCCAGGTGTCAGTCACAACATAACAAACTATCGTCTGCCAAAAACGGCCAGATGTCAGTCACAATATAACAAACTATCGACTGTCAAGACGGCCAGATGTCAGTCACAATGTAACAAACTATCGACTGTCAAGACGGCCAGGTACCAGTCACAATGTAACAAACTATCGACTGTCAAGACGGCCAGGTGTCAGTCACAATGTAACAAACTATCGACTGTCAAGACGGCCAGGTGTCAGTCACAACGTAACAAACTATCGTCTGCCAAAAACGGCCAGATGTCAGTCACAATATAACAAACTATCGACTGTCAAGACGGCCAGGTGCCAGTCACAATGTAACAAACTATCGACTGTCAAGACGGCCAGGTGTCAGTCACAATGTAATAAACTATCGACTGTCAAGACGGCCAGATGTCAGTCACAATGTAACAAACTATCGACTGTCACAACGGCCAGGTGCCAGTCACAATGTAACAAACTATCGTCTGTCAAGACGGCCAGGTGTCAGTCACAATATAACAAACTATCGACTGTCAAGACGGCCAGGTGTCAGTCACAATGTAACAAACTATCGATTGTCAAGACCGCCAGGTGTCAGTCACAATGTAACAAACTATCGACTGTCAAGACGGCCAGGTGTCAGTCACAATGTAACAAACTATCGACTGTCAAGACGGCCAGGTGTCAGTCACGATGTAACAAACTATCGACTGTCAAGACGGCCAGGTGTCAGTCACAATGTAACAAACTATCGACTGTCAAGACGGCCAGATGTCAGTCACAATGTAACAAACTATCGACTGTCAAGACGACCAGGTGCTAGTCACAATGTAACAAACTATCGACTGTCAAGACGGCCAGGTGTCAGTCACAATGTAACAAACTATCGACTGTCAAGACGGCCAGGTGTCAGTCACAATGTAACAAACTATCGACTGTCAAGACGGCCAGGTGTCAGTCACAATGTAACAAACTATCGACTGTCAAGACGGCCAGGTGTCAGTCACAACGTAACAAACTATCGTCTGCCAAAAACGGCCAGATGTCAGTCACAATATAACAAACTATCGACTGTCAAGACGGCCAGATGCCAGTCACAATGTAACAAACTATCGACTGTCAAGACGGCCAGGTGTCAGTCACAATGTAATAAACTATCGACTGTCAAGACGGCCAGATGTCAGTCACAATGTAACAAACTATCGACTGTCACAACGGCCAGGTGCCAGTCACAATGTAACAAACTATCGTCTGTCAAGACGGCCAGGTGTCAGTCACAATATAACAAACTATCGACTGTCAAGACGGCCAGGTGTCAGTCACAATGTAACAAACTATCGATTGTCAAGACGGCCAGGTGTCAGTCACAATGTAACAAACTATCGACTGTCAAGACGGCCAGGTGTCAGTCACAATGTAACAAACTATCGACTGTCAAGACGGCCAGGTGTCAGTCACAATGTAACAAACTATCGACTGTCAAGACGGCCAGGTGTCAGTCACAATGTAACAAACTATCGACTGTCAAGACGGCCAGGTGTCAGTCACAATGTAACAAACTATCGTCTGTCACAACGGCCAGGTGCCAGTCACAATGTAACAAACTATCGTCTGTCACAACGGCCAGGTGCCAGTCACAATGTAACAAACTATCGTCTGTCACAACGGCCAGGTGCCAGTCACAATGTAACAAACTATCGACTGTCAAGACGGCCAGGTGTCAGTCACAATGTAACAAATTTTCGACTGTCAAGACGACCAGGTGCCAATCACAATGTAACAAACTATCGTCTGCCAAAAACGGCCAGGTGTCAGTCACAATGTAACAAACTATCGACTGTCAAGACGGCCAGATGTCAGTCACAATGTAACAAACTATCGACTGTCAAGACGACCAGGTGCTAGTCACAATGTAACAAACTATCGACTGTCAAGACGGCCAGGTGTCAGTCACAATGTAACAAACTATCGACTGTCAAGACGGCCAGGTGTCAGTCACAATGTAACAAACTATCGTCTGTCACAACGGCCAGGTGTCAGTCACAATGTAACAAACTATCGTCTGTCACAACGGCCAGGTGCCAGTCACAATGTAACAAACTATCGTCTGTCACAACGGCCAGGTGCCAGTCACAATGTAACAAACTTTCGACTGTCAAGACGACCAGGTGCCAGTCACAATGTAACAAACTATCGTCTGCCAAAAACGGCCAGGTGTCAGTCACAATGTAACAAACTATCGACTGTCAAGACGGCCAGATGTCAGTCACAATGTAACAAACTATCGACTGTCAAGACGACCAGGTGCTAGTCACAATGTAACAAACTATCGACTGTCAAGACGGCCAGGTGTCAGTCACAATGTAACAAACTATCGACTGTCAAGACGGCCAGGTGTCAGTCACAACGTAACAAACTATCGTCTGCCAAAAACGGCCAGATGTCAGTCACAATGTAACAAACTATCGACTGTCAAGACGGCCAGGTGCCAGTCACAATGTAACAAACTATCGACTGTCAAGACGGCCAGGTGTCAGTCACAATGTAATAAACTATCGACTGTCAAGACGGCCAGATGTCAGTCACAATGTAAAAAACTATCGACTGTCACAACGGCCAGGTGCCAGTCACAATGTAACAAACTATCGTCTGTCAAGACGGCCAGGTGTCAGTCACAATATAACAAACTATTGACTGTCAAGACGGCCAGGTGTCAGTCACAATGTAACAAACTATCGATTGTCAAGACGGCCAGGTGTCAGTCACAATGTAACAAACTATCGACTGTCAAGACGGCCAGGTGTCAGTCACAATGTAACAAACTATCGACTGTCAAGACGGCCAGGTGTCAGTCACAATGTAAAAAACTATCGACTGTCACAACGGCCAGGTGCCAGTCACAATGTAACAAACTATCGTCTGTCAAGACGGCCAGGTGTCAATCACAATATAACAAACTATCGACTGTCAAGACGGCCAGGTGTCAGTCACAATGTAACAAACTATCGATTGTCAAGACGGCCAGGTGTCAGTCACAATGTAACAAACTATCGACTGTCAAGACGGCCAGGTGTCAGTCACAATGTAAAAAACTATCGACTGTCACAACGGCCAGGTGCCAGTCACAATGTAACAAACTATCGTCTGTCAAGACGGCCAGGTGTCAATCACAATATAACAAACTATCGACTGTCAAGACGGCCAGGTGTCAGTCACAACATAACAAACTATCGTCTGCCAAAAACGGCCAGATGTCAGTCACAATATAACAAACTATCGACTGTCAAGACGGCCAGATGTCAGTCACAATGTAACAAACTATCGACTGTCAAGACGGCCAGGTGCCAGTCACAATGTAACAAACTATCGACTGTCAAGACGGCCAGGTGTCAGTCACAATGTAACAAACTATCGACTGTCAAGACGGCCAGGTGTCAGTCACAACGTAACAAACTATCGTCTGCCAAAAACGGCCAGATGTCAGTCACAATATAACAAACTATCGACTGTCAAGACGGCCAGGTGCCAGTCACAATGTAACAAACTATCGACTGTCAAGACGGCCAGGTGTCAGTCACAATGTAATAAACTATCGACTGTCAAGACGGCCAGATGTCAGTCACAATGTAACAAACTATCGACTGTCACAACGGCCAGGTGCCAGTCACAATGTAACAAACTATCGTCTGTCAAGACGGCCAGGTGTCAGTCACAATATAACAAACTATCGACTGTCAAGACGGCCAGGTGTCAGTCACAATGTAACAAACTATCGACTGTCAAGACGGCCAGGTGTCAGTCACAATGTAACAAACTATCGTCTGTCACAACGGCCAGGTGTCAGTCACAATGTAACAAACTATCGTCTGTCACAACGGCCAGGTGCCAGTCACAATGTAACAAACTATCGTCTGTCACAACGGCCAGGTGCCAGTCACAATGTAACAAACTTTCGACTGTCAAGACGACCAGGTGCCAGTCACAATGTAACAAACTATCGTCTGCCAAAAACGGCCAGGTGTCAGTCACAATGTAACAAACTATCGACTGTCAAGACGACCAGGTGCTAGTCACAATGTAACAAACTATCGACTGTCAAGACAGCCAGGTGTCAGTCACAATGTAACAAACTATCGACTGTCAAGACGGCCAGGTGTCAGTCACAATGTAACAAACTATCGACTGTCAAGACGGCCAGGTGTCAGTCACAACGTAACAAACTATCGTCTGCCAAAAACGGCCAGATGTCAGTCACAATGTAACAAACTATCGACTGTCAAGACGGCCAGGTGCCAGTCACAATGTAACAAACTATCGACTGTCAAGACGGCCAGGTGTCAGTCACAATGTAATAAACTATCGACTGTCAAGACGGCCAGATGTCAGTCACAATGTAAAAAACTATCGACTGTCACAACGGCCAGGTGCCAGTCACAATGTAACAAACTATCGTCTGTCAAGACGGCCAGGTGTCAGTCACAATATAACAAACTATTGACTGTCAAGACGGCCAGGTGTCAGTCACAATGTAACAAACTATCGATTGTCAAGACGGCCAGGTGTCAGTCACAATGTAACAATCTATCGACTGTCAAGACGGCCAGGTGTCAGTCACAATGTAACAAACTATCGACTGTCAAGACGGCCAGGTGTCAGTCACAATGTAACAAACTATCGACTGTCAAGACGGCCAGGTGTCAGTCACAACGTAACAAACTATCGTCTGCCAAAAACGGCCAGATGTCAGTCACAATATAACAAACTATCGACTGTCAAGACGGCCAGGTGCCAGTCACAATGTAACAAACTATCGACTGTCAAGACGGCCAGGTGTCAGTCACAATGTAATAAACTATCGACTGTCAAGACGGCCAGATGTCAGTCACAATGTAACAAACTATCGACTGTCACAACGGCCAGGTGCCAGTCACAATGTAACAAACTATCGTCTGTCAAGACGGCCAGGTGTCAGTCACAATATAACAAACTATCGACTGTCAAGACGGCCAGGTGTCAGTCACAATGTAACAAACTATCGATTGTCAAGACCGCCAGGTGTCAGTCACAATGTAACAAACTATCGACTGTCAAGACGGCCAGGTGTCAGTCACAATGTAACAAACTATCGACTGTCAAGACGGCCAGGTGTCAGTCACGATGTAACAAACTATCGACTGTCAAGACGGCCAGGTGTCAGTCACAATGTAACAAACTATCGACTGTCAAGACGGCCAGATGTCAGTCACAATGTAACAAACTATCGACTGTCAAGACGACCAGGTGCTAGTCACAATGTAACAAACTATCGACTGTCAAGACGGCCAGGTGTCAGTCACAATGTAACAAACTATCGACTGTCAAGACGGCCAGGTGTCAGTCACAATGTAACAAACTATCGACTGTCAAGACGGCCAGGTGTCAGTCACAATGTAACAAACTATCGACTGTCAAGACGGCCAGGTGTCAGTCACAACGTAACAAACTATCGTCTGCCAAAAACGGCCAGATGTCAGTCACAATATAACAAACTATCGACTGTCAAGACGGCCAGATGCCAGTCACAATGTAACAAACTATCGACTGTCAAGACGGCCAGGTGTCAGTCACAATGTAATAAACTATCGACTGTCAAGACGGCCAGATGTCAGTCACAATGTAACAAACTATCGACTGTCACAACGGCCAGGTGCCAGTCACAATGTAACAAACTATCGTCTGTCAAGACGGCCAGGTGTCAGTCACAATATAACAAACTATCGACTGTCAAGACGGCCAGGTGTCAGTCACAATGTAACAAACTATCGATTGTCAAGACGGCCAGGTGTCAGTCACAATGTAACAAACTATCGACTGTCAAGACGGCCAGGTGTCAGTCACAATGTAACAAACTATCGACTGTCAAGACGGCCAGGTGTCAGTCACAATGTAACAAACTATCGACTGTCAAGACGGCCAGGTGTCAGTCACAATGTAACAAACTATCGACTGTCAAGACGGCCAGGTGTCAGTCACAATGTAACAAACTATCGTCTGTCACAATGGCCAGGTGCCAGTCACAATGTAACAAACTATCGTCTGTCACAACGGCCAGGTGCCAGTCACAATGTAACAAACTATCGTCTGTCACAACGGCCAGGTGCCAGTCACAATGTAACAAACTATCGACTGTCAAGACGGCCAGGTGTCAGTCACAATGTAACAAACTTTCGACTGTCAAGACGACCAGGTGCCAGTCACAATGTAACAAACTATCGTCTGCCAAAAACGGCCAGGTGTCAGTCACAATGTAACAAACTATCGACTGTCAAGACGACCAGGTGCTAGTCACAATGTAACAAACTATCGACTGTCAAGACAGCCAGGTGTCAGTCCCAATGTAACAAACTATCGACTGTCAAGACGGCCACGTGTCAGTCACAATGTAACAAACTATCGACTGTCAAGACGGCCAGGTGTCAGTCACAATGTAACAAACTATCGACTCTCAAGACGGCCAGATGTCAGTCACAATGTAACAAACTATCGACTGTCAAGACGGCCAGGTGTCAGTCACAATGTAACAAACTATCGACTGTCAAGACGGCCAGATGTCAGTCAAAATGTAACAAACTATCGACTGTCAAGACAGCCAGATGTCAGTCACAATGTAACAAACTATCGACTGTCAAGACGGCCAGGTGTCAGTCACAATGCAACAAACTATCGACTGTCAAGACGGCCAGATGTCAGTCACAATGCTCATCGTGATTTCATCACGTCAGTAAGTAAAGGACCTGGTTCCGTCGCCCTGCTACTGAGTGAGTGCGTGGCGTGGTACTGTGAGTTGTGAAATTCGTGTAGAATGCTTAGACATCTGTCCGCTGTTGTATGTACAATGAACTTTATGTTCGGAACAATGGCAACCGGCTGTTGCTGAATTGACTGGTTTGCCTTTTCGGTTCACGAGTGCATTTTTCAGGAGACTCCTGAGAGTCGTCGCTGGAGCTACGGAGTTCGTGCTTTCGGTG
Source organism: Cepaea hortensis (assembly GCA_963921405.1). Lineage (NCBI taxonomy): Eukaryota > Metazoa > Mollusca > Gastropoda > Stylommatophora > Helicidae > Cepaea > Cepaea hortensis. Next base: position 23,177,594 of record OY992887.1, on the reverse strand, counting down.
GGTCACCCTGCGGAAAAAGACCGAGCCATGTGTGATAAAACCTGGGTCAATAAAGTCTTTTTGGTGACTGCCGATTCCATCGACGATGAACTGTATTTTTCGTGGAGGATTTTGGTGTAGGCATTCTGGCAGTAGCATTATGCACAGTGTACCTGTGCGGGCTGTTGGCTTGCCGAGAATTCTGTCTGTTCCACTTTTCACAATGGGCAGTGAGGAGCATTTTGTGTGATATTCACTGGCACATAAACGGAGCATAATGGGGACGACCCGTTGCCGTGAAGTTGGAACCGTGACCAACTAACTAACTAAGTAAACGACCCTTTTGCAGGCCTTAAAGCGCATTGGGTATACAGTATTAACGTTAGTTGCATATCCTTTACAGGACGTCGCAATCAACAACCATAATTTTTATTTGACTGTGTGATTTCTGGCAAGTTTACGTCCAGTAGTTTACTGTTGCTTTCTGAACGACCTGCACTCAAGCCATTGCATAAAAATACAACGCAAGGTGATCTATCTCCCCCTAGCTGTCTTCTTAGACTGTTTTAGCCGCGTCTTCCAAGGTAAAGAGTTAAAGGCAAAAGGAACGATTTCATTGCACCGGGTTTTACCAAATTTGGCTCGATCTGTTTCTACAGAACAGTAATCAGAGCATCGAACTCCGTTTCTCCAGCGTTGATCCCCCCTTCCCCCATCACACCCCCGCACCCCATGGATGTCTGGGAAAATTGTACCCGATCTTCAAAGCCGAGGCAGGCGGGTGGACAACTTAACCGCGGAAACCACCCCTAGAAATATCTTCGTCAGTTGGTAGCCTAGTTATAAGACATATTTCTGACCATTTAACTTGCCGTATTCTAATTAAATCTGTCGCTGTTATAACCCTCACTTTAGTCCTGATCTCACCATTTTTGATTTTCTCTCTTCTTTACACATTGAGTATTCTTCTCAGGAATCTCATTTCCGTTGTTGTAATTTTTATTTTCCCTTTTCCTTTCATTGTCCGTCAGACAACGTTGTGTAAAGTCCCGTGACTCGTTATCATTGTAACATGGACATGTAATAAGATCTAAAGATAACATGCCAGGGAAACTGGTTGGTGGGTATAATATAAAAAATTTACGTTACACTGATGACATCGTCTTGATAGCAACAAGTCAAAAGGAACTACAGAAAACGGTAGGTACAATAGTTGTAGAAAGTGAAAAAAATGGGCCTTAGTTTGAATAATAGTAATACAGTAGTCATGGTGATATTAAAGAAACAGATTTTGCCTAAATATGCAATTAAAGTAAATGATGTTAATTTTGGGGCAAGTGAAGAAATTCAGATATCTTGGCACATAGATAACATCAGACGAAAGATACATCACTGACATAAAGAACAGAATAGGTCGAGTAAAAAATGCATTATATTAAATACTAGAACATTATATACACCAATAAGAAAGAGACAAACAACTTTATTTGGTCAAGTGATGAGAAGCGGGGCATTGAAGGTGTCGTGTCCTCCTTTACAGTGTCGTCCCTGGAGTGAAGAGAGTCGACACCCACATTATAATATTTTTTTTTTCTCTCAATATTCTGGAGAATCCACCAGCTTCCGTCCAACACACTCCATCAGCCTATGGTCACCTTTTCCTATCACTCTCTCACTGTCGTACTATGCCCCTTCTCATACTTCCCCAACGCAACATACTCAACAACTCTTGCTTCTAGAAATTAATAAAGAGTAATTTATTAAAATAAAAGTGTAACGTATATGAGACGTGTATGTGAAGAAAATGTGTGACGTGTTCTATAAAGTGTGTAGACTCTGACTCTCAGACAGCAACCCAGTCAGCTGATCCCAGCAAAGATAGACCACAGCACGTTACGTCAGAACATGTACTTCTCACCCGTTGCCGAAACCATCTTGCCGGATACTGCTTTGCCTCTGTAGACCTCTGGTAATCCAATTTCATGAACATCCGAAATAGACACCGGTGGTATTAACAGTTAATCATGGACCGGTTGCACTCTACACAATGTCCGTTCCTAACGTTCCTTAACAAACTGCACAAGTCTTTTGTAGTGTGTACGCAGTTAGTTAGTTAGTTAGTTAGTCGACAGATCATCCTCGTTGCACATCGAACCATTCAGTCCATAAGTGCTAATTTCTAATGTTAATTGTTGCTGTACTAACACTAGGTACTCTTAGCCGGTTCTCGGTTCGTTACTACTGTCTAATGCTGTGTGGTGCATCAGTATGCATCACTCTCTTTGATGAACCAATTTCCTTCTAGCGTAAGTTACGTTCTGTATGCAACTCTAGTGACTCTTGAACTGGTGTTCTTCCTAATGGGATTGGATTCTTTCCCAAAAAACTTGTTGCGTTTCCTTGGATCTGGTAGGGAACCTAGGAAAGAAACAACACATCTGGTGATAGTACTAGTCACTGATCCTTTCGGCTGAGTGTAAGCCTATCACCTTGCTTAATGATCTTAAGCTAACTAGACTTAGTCATAGAGCAGATTAGCTACCCACCTAGAGCCGAATCAGGCTATGACAAAGGAAAAATCAGCAAACAGAATGCGGAACCCCGCCACCAGGGACACCTACGGGAAGATCCCAATTATCCCTCATTACTCAATTCTCAACTAGTAAAGCTTATCAACACTTCACTAATCTATTCTTAACTAGCAGAGTTAATATCACTATTCTACTCTAACTAGTTTCCACTAACAGTGCTAATCATCACACTATAGTTTAACAAGGCCACAGTCTATATTAAGTAGAACTAATAGACTATATTGACTACCTTATGTAAAAACCGCCTCATTCCCGGGATGGCTACTACACTTTGCCATAACGGCACATGCTAGTTAATGTTAAATTAATCTAACACTGTAGAGCTCTCCCACAAACACGTCCATCATAATCCACGGTTCTTGGTCAACTCCCCCCTAGTTGATCCCAACTCGGGTTTATATGGCAAACTACCAAAGTTGGCCTCGTGACGTTCTCCTTTATGCCCCCACACAGGTGGCACAGTGGCAGATCATCTCCTGTCAGGGATCCATCCTCCCTGGCTCCATTAATGTTAGATTTGTCATCACTGGTTGTGACATCCAAAACAATCTAGAGAGTTACTGTACAGTTCCAACAAAGAGTTTTTCCCAACACGCTGTCAATCTTCTCGATGTTCCGGAAACAAGACTTGACAGATGTACTGTTTCCTGTCTCTCGCTGCCAATTCCGGTTTGTCTCTGACTGTTTATGACTTGTCAAAGTGATATATGATTCAGCGCACTCACTTCCTCCTCACTCACCACCAAATGTGTATATGGGCTGACCTGATGTATCCCGTGCAGCTGTGTTTACTCTGTTAGTACGACTGTTGTGGCCTAGAAAATATACGCCAAGCAAACGTCGGTATTATTATCTGGTTAACTCATGGCGAGCTCGTGACATAGGCCCCCTCTTAAGAGAGTAGTCCATCTCACTCTTCTCCACCATGAGTTAAATCCAGATGATTCATTCCTCTTCTTCGGGAGCTGGGTGTCTTGACAAGAAGTCCGCTCCAACATTTTCCTTCCCAGGAATGTACTCTACTGTGAAATTATACGGTTGAAGTAACAACGACCACCGCATCAAACGTGCGTTGAGCTTCTGAGAAGTAGCCAGGAACATCAGGGGCTGATGATCCGACTGGACCCGAAACTTAACTCCATACAAATATGGCTGAAATTTTTGCACTGCCCATACAAGGGACAAGCACTCTCTCTCGACAGTTGAATAATTCCTCTCCGCCTGTAGAAGTTTCTTACTTGCGTATGCCACAGGTTTCAAAACCGAAGCATCGTCTTTTCCTTCCTGTAACAAAGCGGCTCCAATTCCAATCGCACTCGCATCTGTTCTCAACACAAATTGTTTGGAAAGGTCAGGGAGCTGTAATACAGGTTTGCTGACCAAGGCCTCCTTTAACTGACTATAGGCATTCTCACATTCTGGTGTCCAAATGATTTGGTCCGGGAATCCCTTTTTCAAGGTTTCCGTCAACGGAGCTCCCAATTCCGTGAAATGTTGGATAAATTTGTGATAGAACCCACACAACGAGAGAAAAGATCGCACATCCTTCTTCGTTTTAGGTCTTGGTGCATTTCTGATTTTCTCCAGGTTCTTCACTTCTGGAACAATGTGTCCTGGAGTGATGGTGTGACCTAGAAATTCCAGAGTCTGGTAACCAATCATGCACTTGGTTGGACGAGCAGTAAGCCCTGCTTCCTTGAGCCTATTAAACACTCTCTCCAAGGATTGTAAGTGGTCATCCAGGCTGTCACTGGAAATCAGAATATCATCCATGAATGAGATGATGGACGGATCCTGTAACGGATCTAGTAAAGTCCTCATCATGCGTGTAAACACACTGGGTGCATTGCTGAGTCCAACGGGCATGACTTTGAATTCGTAATGTCCACTGGGTGTACTGAAAGCTAACAGTGGTCGAATCTCCGGTTTGACTGGTATCTGATAGTACCCCCGACTCAGATCCACCTTTGAAAAGTACCGAGCCTTATGGAGCCTAGCGAATAACTGAGTTGGATTCGGCAAAGGTTCCACCTGAAACTGGGTATGACTGTTCAGAAGTCGGTAATCTATACACAACCTGTGTTCTCCACTTGGTTTGCGTAACAAAACTACCCCCGCATTGTATGGGGATGTGGATGGTGCAATCACGTCATCCTCCAGCAGTTTTTGTATTTCCTCCTCCAGAGCCTTTTCTTTAGAGAATGGCACTGGGTAAACCTTTTGGCGAACAGGCTCCTGTGTGGTCAAAGTCATCTCGAACTCAACCAACCTCGTTCGTCCTGGTTTATCAGTCAGTATCTCCTTATGAGACTTGAGAACCTGGGTTATCCTTTCCCTCTCCTGGGAGGTCAGATCAGGGTTCACTTTCACATCCCTATAGGTTTCCTGGTGTACCAAGGGATATTCCCTGCCCTCGCTGGTTCCCACTTCCGTCTCCACTGCAACTGCCATTGCCATGAGGTGAGCTGCCTTGTCTCCGGGTCTCTCTTCATATTTCCGCAAGAGATTGATATGGAAAATCTTCGACTTTCCCCGGATCCCGATCTGATAGTTGGTTCTGGATATCACCCTTTCCACGGGAAATGGTCCTTGCCAACCTATCTCCAGTTTGTTGTTTCCCGTTGGGAGTAGCAACAAGACTTTATCTCCCACCTCTAGAGATCTTTCTTTAGACCTACGGTTGTAGTAGGCCGCATGTCTTTTCCTGGCCTTTTTCAAGTTTTGATTTGCCAGAGTCCATCCCTTGTGGAGTTTTTCTTTCAGTTCCTCCACGTATTGATAGGATGAGATCACTTCTTCTGACGTCCCCTCTTCAGTCCAACTCCTCAACATGGCTTCCAACGGTCCTTTGATTGGACGACCAAACAGCAACGTAGCGGGTGGTAGTCCTGTTGAGCCATGAGGAACTTCCCGATAGGCAAAGAGTGCTGCTGGGATATATTCATCCCACCTATCCGGTTTTTCCTGCGCTAATTTCCTGAGCATTGTCATCAACGTGCCGTTGAAACGCTCTACTTGTCCATTGGCTTGAGGGTGGTAAGGGCTGGTATGTATGTGGTTAGAGTGAAACACCCTAAATACCTCCTCCATGAGTTTTCCACAAAACTGAGATCCATTGTCCGTCAGAATTTGATCCGGAAAGCCTAATCTGGTAAAGGCCTCCATCAGTGCGTCCGCCACTCTTTTCGAGTCAATCGTGGTCAACGGTATAGCCTCACCCCACATTGTACAGCAATCCACCATTGTGAGTATATACATGTTCCTCTTCCTAGTCCTGGGAAGTGGACCCACGATATCGATGGCTACCCTCTCGAAAGGAGAGTTCATGATGGGCATCTCACCCAACACCACCGGTGCTGTCCAGTGTTTCGGTGCCACCCTCTGGCACTCAGGGCATGACTTCACATACCGACGCACATCATCTGTCATTCCCGGCCAATAGTAGTGGCAGGAAATCCGCTGCATGGTGGCGGCAATACCCATGTGTCCACTAAAGGAGATGGTATGCCCCATATGAAGAATCTGGGACCGGTGAGCTTTCGGGACGACCAACTGACCGTATAGGTTGTCTCCCCTTCCTCCTCTCCTGTAGAGTATCCTATTCTTCATGTAGTACTGCCCCCGTCCTGGTGGATCAGCACTTTTCTGCAGCTTTTTGTAGCAAGGACGTAAAGTATCATCCTCACTCTGGGCAGTTCGTAGCTCCCCCGGCATTGGGTTAGTCACAATTGCGTCTGCCTCTTCCGTTTTCGTCTGAGAGCGAGTCTGCATTGCTCCCATATGGATTGGCTCCCTGGGCATTCCCAAAAAGACATACCGGCAACCTAGGATGACTGGGAAAATGGGATCGGTCAATACAGCGGCCTTGATGGTGCCGGTGACGTACCTTGACCGAATCTCCACATTAGCAATAGGCAACTTCATGACTACAGCACTCTTCTGTGCAGGCTGTATATCCAATGTCTCACCTGTGAATTGTTCTGGATGTACCAGATCCGCAGAAATCACGGCCTCCCCGTCCAGTCCTGTGTCGTATAAACACTCCACTTGACGACCGTTAACCTCTACCAATTCCACTACAGGTGGTTTTTCCTGGTCTGGAGTCTCTTCCTCGGCCTCGACCTGTTCGGTGGGCTCCACCTTAGGTTTTCCTGAGCACACGACGAATTGAGTGTCTCCTGACTTTCCCCTGCAGTCAATAGCATTGTGCGTGTTTGACTTGCACTGGTTGCACCATTTCCCTGTCCTAGATTTTCTATTGCCAGACTTGAGTGAGCTCTCCTGGTGGCGAGCTTCCTTGTTGACCTTGGCATTTTCCGTGACAACCTCCTTGGAAGTCACTTGACATGCTGCGAAGTGAGGGTTCTTAGCCTTCGATTTGCAGTCCCTCGTATTGTGAGAGGGTGACTTACAAATTGAACACCACTTCTCCGACCATGGTCGTTTAGGTGTAGAGCTTGAAGTGCTCTTGCTTCCCTCCTTCTTCTTCTCTGAACTATCCTCTGATTTTTGCCCATAAGGTTCCCACTTTTTTGTTCCTGAGTTTTTGGTTTTCTTCTTGTCATGTTTCTCTTGACTTTTGGAGTTGGTGGAAAGGTTTTCCCCTGCCTCCCCATGTACTTCGACGAACCGTTCTGCTAATTTAGTCACGAGGTCAATACGTTCCGCTCCTTGTTCTCCCAGGAACGTCCTGAGAGGTTTAGACATTTGCTTCTTCAGCTGGTCGACCACCATGAGCTCTTCCAGACTCTCATAGTCATGTGCGAACCCAGCCAAATCCATCCACTTGTGGAGATAAGATTTTAGACGCAAACTGTAGGCGGCAAACAACTCCCCCGGTTCTCGTTTCGCTGCTCGAAATTTTTTCCGGTAGGTATGTGACGTAACCTCGAATCGTTTCAGCAGAGCCGTCTTTAACTCGTCATAATTGTTCTCATGTCCTGGTGGCAGGCGAGTATAAACCTCGTAACCGGTCCCGCGTAATCCCTGGGATAGCTTAAGATTCCATTTGTTACGCTCCAGACCCATAGCAACTGACATAGCCTCGAAGCGTTGAAGATACTGGTCAATCTTCTCTTTGTCCTCCTCGTAGACCGCTAAAGGAAACTTCATAGCATGGTACCCATGTCCACCTACTGGTGTTGATCCTGAGATGGAGGAACCTCCAACTGCTCCCTCAGTTTCTCCATTAGATTGACTCTTGAGCTCGAGTTCCCGCATCCGGTACTCGTGCTCCCTCTTCTGTGCTTCCTGTTCAGCTTCTAATTTCCTAGCTGCTTGTTCAGCTTCCAATTTCCTAGCTGCTTGCTCAGCTTCCAATTTCTTAGCTGCTTGCTCAGCTTCCAATTTCTTAGCTGCTTGCTCAGCTTCCAATTTCTTAGCTGATTGCTCAGCTTCCAATTCCATCCTTCTCAATTCCAACTCGGTCTTTCGATCTTCCCTTTCTGCTTGACGATACTCTCTCTCCACTTCCTGTATGTAATCCGTTAGAGCAGACCCCGACAGTCCCATGTCTTCCCCCTTTGCCCTTAATTCTAACGTGGTAAGTTTAGGGGTGGCCATTATACAGAGAGGTAAGCTAGCAGGTCGAGTACAATATAACTGCAAATTACTATATGAACAAGTACTATAAATCTAGATATTACTACACACAGCACATTCACTCAGTGACAAGAGTAGAATCAGGACCACAGACCTATGCAGACGTGTGAAGTGTGAACAGGTAAGATATTAGTCCTAACCCCTATCCACATTCACTCTAGCTGGATTCTCCAAAATGATATCTCCCTCTTATAACTAGGGATCCCGTGTCAAAAGACCCCGTTGTCAGAAGATCCCACTGTCAAAGGTTCCTGTTTGCAGGAGATCTCGCTGTCCAAGGATTCCGTTTACGGGAGATCCCGCTGTCCAAAAATTCCGTTTACGAGAGATCCCGCTGTCCAAAGATCCCGTTTACGAGAGATCCCGCTGTCCAAAGATCCCGTTATCGAGCCCCCAATAATGTCGTGTCCTCCTTTACAGTGTCGTCCCTGGAGTGAAGAGAGTCGACACCCACATTATAATATTTTTTTTTTCTCTCAATATTCTGGAGAATCCACCAGCTTCCGTCCAACACACTCCATCAGCCTATGGACACCTTTTCCTATCACTCTCTCACTGTCGTACTATGCCCCTTCTCATACTTCCCCAACGCAACATACTCAACAACTCTTGCTTCTAGAAATTAATAAAGAGTAATTTATTAAAATAAAAGTGTAACGTATATGAGACGTGTATGTGAAGAAAATGTGTGACGTGTTCTATAAAGTGTGTAGACTCTGACTCTCAGACAGCAACCCAGTCAGCTGATCCCAGCAAAGATAGACCACAGCACGTTACGTCAGAACATGTACTTCTCACCCGTTGCCGAAACCATCTTGCCGGATACTGCTTTGCCTCTGTAGACCTCTGGTAATCCAATTTCATGAACATCCGAAATAGACACCGGTGGTATTAACAGTTAATCATGGACCGGTTGCACTCTACACAATGTCCGTTCCTAACGTTCCTTAACAAACTGCACAAGTCTTTTGTAGTGTGTACGCAGTTAGTTAGTTAGTTAGTTAGTCGACAGATCATCCTCGTTGCACATCGAACCATTCAGTCCATAAGTGCTAATTTCTAATGTTAATTGTTGCTGTACTAACACTAGGTATTCTTAGCCGGTTCTCGGTTCGTTACTACTGTCTAATGCTGTGTGGTGCATCAGTATGCATCACTCTCTTTGATGAATCAATTTCCGTCTAGCGTAAGTTACGTTCTGTATGCAACTCTAGTGACTCTTGAACTGGTGTTCTTCCTAATGGGATTGGATTCTTTCCCAAAAAACTTGTTGCGTTTCCTTGGATCTGGTAGGGAACCTAGGATAGAAACAACACATCTGGTGATAGTACTAGTCACTGATCCTTTCGGCTGAGTGTAAGCCTATCACCTTGCTTAATGATCTTAAGCTAACTAGACTTAGTCATAGAGCAGATTAGCTACCCACCTAGAGCCGAATCAGGCTATGACAAAGGAAAAATCAGCAAACAGAATGCGGAACCCCGCCCACCAGGGACACCTACGGGAAGATCCCAATTATCCCTCATTACTCAATTCTCAACTAGTAAAGCTTATCAACACTTCACTAATCTATTCTTAACTAGCAGAGTTAATATCACTATTCTACTCTAACTAGTTTCCACTAACAGTGCTAATCATCACACTATAGTTTAACAAGGCCACAGTCTATATTAAGTAGAACTAATAGACTATATTGACTACCTTATGTAAAAACCGCCTCATTCCCGGGATGGCTACTACACTTTGCCATAACGGCACATGCTAGTTAATGTTAAATTAATCTAACACTGTAGAGCTCTCCCACAAACACGTCCATCATAATCCACGGTTCTTGGTCAACTCCCCCCTAGTTGATCCCAACTCGGGTTTATATGGCAAACTACCAAAGTTGGCCTCGTGACGTTCTCCTTTATGCCCCCACACAGGTGGCACAGTGGCAGATCATCTCCTGTCAGGGATCCATCCTCCCTGGCTCCATTAATGTTAGATTTGTCATCACTGGTTGTGACATCCAAAACAATCTAGAGAGTTACTGTACAGTTCCAACAAAGAGTTTTTCCCAACACGCTGTCAATCTTCTCGATGTTCCGGAAACAAGACTTGACAGATGTACTGTTTCCTGTCTCTCGCTGCCAATTCCGGTTTGTCTCTGACTGTTTATGACTTGTCAAAGTGATATATGATTCAGCGCACTCACTTCCTCCTCACTCACCACCAAATGTGTATATGGGCTGACCTGATGTATCCCGTGCAGCTGTGTTTACTCTGTTAGTACGACTGTTGTGGCCTAGAAAATATACGCCAAGCAAACGTCGGTATTATTATCTGGTTAACTCATGGCGAGCTCGTGACAGAAGGACATCGTGACAACTGGAAAGATCAAGGGAAAGAGAGGCAGAGGTCGCCCAAGAGAAATGATGCTGGACGGACTGAGACGGTGACATGGAGGAATATTATCATCAGAGTTGATTCAGAACACCAAGGACCGAAATCTTTGGGAAGATATGCACACTTATGCAGCTGGCAAGGTACATAATGATAATGATGACGAGTATTAAGATGTTAGCATTCTTAGTAGTCCATAGACTTCTCAGCACTTAAAGATGAAAGAACACCGCTAGGTGTCAGGTGTCTTTTTTCTCCCCTTATTCAGAATGCATGGTGTGTTGTAATATGGTTGGCATGTATGCTTCTTTTAAACCTGGCGTTGAATAACGAACAAACTTTATTTTCAAAGTGTTAAGAATTGGGCACGCAGGCCCGTCTGACATTCTGCTCTTCTATCACTCTCTTGCATACATTGTTTCATTCACACATCATTCAAGTCTAACTGACAGCAACAATATACACGTTATACATTATAAAGGCATGGTGAAAATGCAAGAATCAATACTATACGACTCAGTTATATTAAATAACTAGCTGACCCGGCCCGGCTTCGCCCAGGCCCTGGAGGGGATCTATCTATCTATCAGTCTGTCTGTCTGCTTGTTTGTCTGTCTGTCTGTCTGTCTGGCTGACCCGGCCCGGCTTCACCCAGTCCCTGGTGGGGAGCATCTCATTTAATTAATATAAGTAGTCATATAAGCTCTCCCGTTCCCGACTATCTGTCTGTCTGTCTGTCTGTCTGACCCTGCCCGGCATCGCCTGGCTCCTGGTGTGGAGCATCTCATTTAATTCATATAAGTAGTCATATAAGCTCCCGTTCCCGTTACCGACTGTCTGTCTGTCTGTCTGTCTGTCTGTCCCGGCCCGGCTTCACCCAGTCCCTGGTGGGGAGCATGTCATTTAATTCATTCATATAAGTAGTCAAATAAGCTTCCGTTCCCGACTATCTGTCTATCTATCTGACCCGGCGTGGTTTCGCCCAGTTCCTGGCGCACAGTAACTTAAATTCTTTTTTTTTTTTTATTTGGGTTTGGCGGTCATCCCAGACTAGCTGGTTCCCCGCCTCCCCTGTTTTTGGCGTGGACCCTTAGTCCCACTGTGAGCTATTGCCCACAGTGGTCCACCAGGCCCACATTTAAAGTGATGCTTATGTGAGGTTTTTTTTTTCCTTTTTGGATCACCCGGCCCCCGACCAGACCAGGCGCACTACTGAAAGGGGCAGCAAATGCGTCTGATCTTAGCCAAGGGACCGAGAATGATCATCCCGGCCTCCGACCAGACCAAGCGCACTACTGTCGGGGGCCAGCAAATACACTTGATCTTAGCCAAAAGGCCGAACTTAAAAGAATGTCCTTCCACACACCAATCATTATTTTTAATGAAAACTGTTTTTAATCACCGACATGACTGTCAAGAGGTAGCGTTTGACTCTCTCCACAATATGATTTCATGCACTACAATGCATCAACGTTCACCTCAAGATCTATCTTGGCTCTAGGGTACCATGACTCTCTGCGACCATGAGTGGCTTGCGCCGACATTACTACACAGCATATATAACAGCTTCACCATGCATTCCAAGAACCAATCAACAAATGTGAGGTAGAGCGAACTATGGTATAATTACACATAGGTGACATCAGCTAACGGATCCGAATGAGTATGCGCATCTAGTCTTCAGACTTTCGCGCATTACAAGCACTCCCGTCCTTCCTTCACTAATCGTCTCCCCATCCCACTGTTAATGTTAGGAATCACGCTGGCTGTCTGCTATCATATTAATGTCTACATGATCATCTCCTACCTTACTCGTACCCGACTGGTAACCACTGTCGATTAGCCAACGTCTATGGCGCGATCATGATTCGGCCAGCACGCCTCAACATGCAACTCCAACGAACACCAGCGATCAGTCAAGCCCGGACGATCTCCGTTGAATGGCAATACACAACCCGATCTACTCCCTGCAAATATCGAAGACTGGCCGCCGCGTCCTGGCTGGACTTCTGTGACTGGGGGTAGAACACTTCCTCTCACTTCGCAAGCTGGACCCCAAACTAATGCTTAAGCCGTTATGGCGTTAGGTGACGTCCTCGCATGACGTCTCAATCGCGTTCAATGTTGGTGTCACAATGTTCACCATTTGTGACACCCGTTATCTTCTTCATTGATGCGCTAACTCATCCATTCCCTGCATCACTGTCATTTACTACATGACAGCTTTGCCCCCTCTACAATGAAAATGATCGTTAGACCATTTTTTTATGTTATCTTGACATGCAGGGAAATGATGTCCACGACGTAAATTACCCCCTATTGTGATAGACAACGCATTCACCGTCCTTGGACCTCAGTTTGTCAACATGAACCAATCTAGATCGTGGGATATTGAACACCGGACTAAAATACAAGTCCCGAACACCGCCACCTCTACATTCTATAAATGATCCCTGAGATGTTATCGCGTTAACATGCCCGACTACTTGTAACTAAACTAATGCTCAAACACCGCCAGTTCATATACTAAGATCTGTTATCGCGTATATATGTTGACACCTTAAAACTACTAACAGTCTCTATATCCCCGAGTTCTGTCAGTTAAATAAAAACACCATCCAGTGTTGCATACCCAACGATCACATGATCCGTAGTCTACAACTTATTGTCCCTGACGTGAATACATATATCTCCACAACTGCATGTCGACCTGGTACACCCTCATTTCTTTTCGCTATAGCATAGGGAAAACTATTCTCAATATAACTGTGTTATATAACTATAGTGTGTTGTTCATTTGTTATATGTATTTATGTATCCTATAATGTGTAATGTTTACTATATGTTTGTGTCTATTAATTTTCTTTCATTCCTTTCTCTTACTTCATCCATCGTGAAAATGATATGTATGATGATTAATAGTTAACACAGAACATGCTACTGACATTAATAACTACAACACATTAATGTACTGATAATTAAAATAACCAATATCAATCATCATAATAGTTATAAAAACAAAATATATAAACATAACATTAAAACAATAAACATATTCATTTATGAAACCTGTATATCACTTAAGATATACTTAATTAATTTGCTCGAAGATCCGCACAGACTCTGTCCTCTAGTTTATGTCCTCTATTAAAAATTCCAATATAATGAATTTTCATATACTAACACAATTAAAATCATCTACAAACCACCGCCGATACTACCATATTGGCTTGTGACAGAATGAAACCACACACATCGGTTATGCCACGTGAAACTTTTCACATGTTTCTCATATTCACTTGTGACAGAATGAAGCCACACTCATCGGTTATGCCACGTGAAACTTTTCCCCTGTTTCTCTGAAATAATAATAACAACAAGTGACTAAGTTACGTCTATACTTTCTTTTAAAAAAAAAATTATATATTTATCTGTGGTATTTCAGCCTTAGCCACAGTCATCATACCGTAATGTTACACTAAAAAAAAATAAAACAGAAACCATACATATATATATATTTATATATACATACAACTTTCATAGTTTATTTATAGTCTACTGAGTAGATCAGCTAGATTATTTTATGTTCTAAAAATTGAATTCCTAAAATGCAAATTCAGTTTTATTTGGCTCTATCGTAAAATCACACATCCGAATGCGACAAAACAAACCATCTGTCTAGGAATGTACGATGATGTACTATTTCAGTATTATGGCTGATACGTTTGTGATGTCCTTAAATAATAAATGTAGAATGATAACGGATACTTCTGAAAACAAAAAGAAGGTATAAGAATTCCTATAAACAGAACGGCGCTACTGGCGCGGTCATGTGTACAGAATCCTCCGCCATCTCAGATATGATCTATAAAACTATATAAATTTCGCCATGCTCGCTATTACTAAGTCTATTTGAGCATAGGTTTTAGATAAAGATAATCGCTCATAAAAAAAAAAAAAAAATGATTGATAATATGAACCAGACAATGATACAAATACAGTACACTCCACTTATAACAATATTTATGATGACAATACAATCACAATGACGCTACATGTTTTATTTAAGGTTAGTGAAATTCATTTTGAGATGACCAAGAATTTCTTCCTAACAGATATTTAGCCAATTTCTGACCAGAATTCACCAATGATAGAGTAATTTTATAGCGTTTGTGTGATTCGTATACCTTTCTCCCAGAGTACACGACAAGATGTAATATTTTCCTACAACCTTGTGGAAGAATGTACACGATAGACAGTAAACCAGTACCATCCACCACCACACCATTATTTGCTGCGAGAATGATCTTAGAACTGATCATTGAATGTGCTTCCTGCAAAGGAATTTCAGATTCGCCAACAGGTGCCGTTCGGCGGACTGTTCGAATACATTGTACAGAATCATCATATATACCCATAACATGGCTCAGTTTCCGGCGTATAACATATTGTAACATCTTAATCAAACTCCCTGTAGCCTTAGCTATACATTTTATTACTTTGTTTGTTATGATAGATAGCAAGAAAATCAACCAGAAGAAAGTATCGACCAAATCAAATGAAGTATCTGTTTTTATACATATCTTCTTCGGATCACCAGACGGAACTGTCACTGATATGCCATATGTCCGTGGTTTTCTATCCACCTGTATGATGTCATGTTGCAGCCTTATAGCTGCGGCTTGAACTGTCCTACTATCTTGAGGTTCCACCATCACTGGATGTGACATGTGTGTGTTTGAAACCAGATTCACATGAGGTAATTGATTCTCTTTATGTATTTGTGTGTTTGCAACAATATGCTTCCTTTCCCATTCTGTTATGTCCTCACGCGAAACATCACATAATTCAGGGATGTTTCCAATAAAGACATCTACAAATGGGTCGGGCAGCGCAGCTACCTTTATTTTCCTAGAAAAATATGGGCAGTTTATATCAGCCCAGGCAACTGGAAACTTTTCTCTTCTACCTCCAAAAGTTCTACAGGTCACATGTTCTCCAGTATAGTCGGTTTCATTAATCAGCTTTGTATGTACCCCAACTATACTCGACCCGGAATCGCGTACTAAGCTACATTTCTTTCCATTCACTATGGCGTGTTGTACGACCAGTGATCCATTGGTAATTTGGACCGCATTAGCCTCCTGCACGTGTATTTTATGACCGCACGTTAAGTTGCCCTCTTTGTGAAAGATCTTGCATGTATCACACGTTGGGTCGATGGGAGAATAATCTACTTCTACCGTATTTGCATGACTAGTCTCGTCCGAGTCACTGTCACTACTAGATGTCAGCATCCCTATGTTTGCTTCTTTATACAGTTGTCTTAAAGGACAAGATACAAACATATGTCCAAAACTTTTACATTTAAAGCATTGTGTTTGTCTTTGATAGGTGTTAAATCTGTCTCTATTTCTAAGTGCTAATTTCTTTATGTAACTGTCAAACTGCGGATGTTTGTCACACATTTGATTTGAGCCGTGGGTGAAACTACAGTATTTGCAAGTTGTCCACACACCGTTTTTCTCATGTTTAACATAAGGTTGATACTTTGGTTGTTGTTGTTTTTCCCTCCTTTGATGTTGTCCACCAGACTGTTGTTGTGTTTTGTATCCCTGCATCCTTGATTTATGAGGGAATCTATCACATGCGTTTGTTTCTACCAATGGGGAAAAACTATTATTAAATATGTCTTTATGGGCGTCGAAGAAAGATTCTCCCTTCTCATCCATCTGCTGTATACTCGAACATTTCTGTTCAATAAGAAAGGTAGACATAGATGGAGGAACCGCCGAGATCAGTCTGTCTCTAATAATCAAGTCACGTAGCTTCTTGTAGTCATCAGTAACATTGGCTGAACGAGCCCATTTATCGAATGTTAATTGAGTCAAAGAGGAGAAGTCAAGGAACGTCTGTCCTGCTTTAGGACTAAGATTTTTGAACGATGCACGAAGGCCAAATTCATCAAGACAAAAATGAGACAGCAGTCTCTTACGAATGTATGAGTAATCACTACGTAACTCATCTGGAATTAGTTCTACAACTTGCAAAGGTTCACCACTTAAGTGCCTATGTAGCAAAACTGCCCATTCGGTCTCCGCAACTCCATAGTGTCTCAAGATTAGCTCAAAATTAGTTAGCCATGCAGAGACGGAATCGGAGTTGCAGTATGTCTTTATCACCCCATTATATTTCTTAATGGCCTCTGTGGACTGTGCCTCCACCCTGTTCCTAGCAATCTGTTCATCCTTGTCCTTCTCGTACTGTTTCATTTTGAAGTTATTCTCCAATTCTTTTTCCTTCAGAAGCTTTTCTGTATTCAATTTCTCAAGATTAAAAGCCATCTCTTTTTCTCTTAATTGTGCCTCTCTTTCCAGTTTTTCCTTATCTGCAGCGATCTGCAATGCCATCCTTTCTTTATCTGCAGCAATTTGAGCTGCAATTCTGTCATTTTCTGCGGCTATCCTCTCTTTATCTGCTGCAATTTGAGCTGCAATTCTGTCATTTTCCATAGCCATTTTTTTCTTCTCAAATACTCTTTGTCTCTCTTGTTCATCTAGTCGATCCTTTTCCAATTGTCTAATCGCAACTCTTTCGTTCCTTTCGTGAGCTTGAAAATCTGTAAATTGTTTCTCCGACCACGATATAAGATCTGTTCCTGTCAAACCTGCATCTTTCCCAATTGCAACAAAATCCTGTAATGATGACATGTCTTTATGTTTCTATAATACTCAATAATAATGATGAAAGCGCGAAATGAAGACACGAGGGAAAAAAAAAAAAATATATATAATTTACCAAACTATATAAGTATTACAATCGACAGATAAAATCGAAGAAAGTTGAAAGAAATAATTAATAAATTACAATTAGATACATTAATAACGACAAATGACAAATAATTTTATAATAGACACGACCTATAACTCAGCAGTTACAGTATAGACAGAGTTAAAGTTCTTTAGATTCCAGCATTATGTAACAACTCAATAATGCACCGCTCATAAGATCTCACAAGACAAAATAGCATAAAATTGTGTATCACGCTTATGACGTCATCACACTTATGATAATACAGACAAAATAAATGCGTGCAAAATTACAGTATTCTGACCATAACCAATTACTGACAAACCACAAACAAATAGAATACTAGCTCAAGAATAAGTAAACCTTTTCCAACAGTCCGACAGTAGAACAATTTCCTCGATTTGATAACTAATTTTGTTCGATGTTACTCCGTAAGCGCGACTCTGATGAGTTTATATGTACGTTCCTGAAATCCTGGGTCTGCGTACCTTCCTAAATGACATTCCTGTGTCCATTTGTTGTACTTCGGCGTTAATTCATCAAGTTTCTGTGTATGTTTAACATGTTGAACTGTCGTAGGTTAAACACATTACGATAATAACACTCTAGGCACGATGCCTGTGATCAGTCTTAGAAGGAGCCTGACTGATGTGAGTGTTATTTGCTACTCAATGTAGCTATCAGGTTTAGCACTATTTTGTAATGCTTTGTCGATCTGCACTAAGATAACCACTGTGTTGATACAGCCTCAGCTAGGCGTTGATTATTCCGTACACCTGAATAGCACTGGAAAAGCCAAAATTCGATTTCTGTAGAACATATGTCCCTGTGACGAAATGTTGTTGGTATATTCGACACAATCAACCAGAGCAGGTGACCCAATGAAGATCCGATAATCACTGACTTTGCAGATCTTAATATCAATCAGTTATTAAAAATCCTCCGTATCAAGTGCGTCTCCTAAGTGCTCTTAGAATGAGTATAATACCCTGCGAGCAAATGTTCTCTATCTGGGCCAACAATCAGAGCGATAATGTCAATATGCGGCCTCAGATAATCGAGTATCACACAGATGTCCTCTCCAGCATCAAGAAAACGGTTTCCAACTGACACTGCCAGTGCGGTTAATCTGTGACACGATGACAAGACAATTGAACAAACGAGGATGCGCCATTTGATCACCAGCAATTGATCGGCATGATCCTTACATATACGGATAAGTTGCGTGTTCGTGAATGTGTTTCTTTATTAGGCTGAAAATATGCCCGCCCCAATGTCATTCACAGATTTGCAACCGTCGTCTCCCACCATTTTTATTCAGTCGAACAAGGTAAAATCCACTGATTGTGTCTCTGTACGGTATCTGTACTATCTATTATTGTCCTTGACTCACTGACCACTTCTTTGGTTCATATTTCATCAGATGATGTCTACATGTCAAAACCCATGGTTCAAATCTCTTCGGACGATGCTCCCATGTCAAGAGGTAATGTTAGACTCTCTCCACAATAAGACTTCATGCACTACAATGCATCAACGTTCACCTCAAGATCTATCTTGGCTCTAGGGTACCATGACTCTCTGCGACCATAAGTGGCTTGCGCCGACATTACTACACAGCATATATAACAGCTTCACGATGCATTCCAAGAACCAATCAACAAATGTGAGGTAGAGCGAACTATGGTATAATTACACATAGGTGACATCAGCTAACGGATCCGAATGAGTATGCGCATCTAGTCTTCAGACTTTCGCGCATTACCAGCACTCCCGTCCTTCCTTCACTAATCGTCTCCCCATCCCACTGTTAATGTTAGGAATCAAGCTGGCTGTCTGCTATCACATTAATGCCTATATGATCATCTCCTACCTTACTTATACCCGACTGGTAACCACTGTCGATTAGCCAGCGTCTATGGCGCGATCATGATTCGGCCAGCACGCCTCAACATGCAACTCCAACGAATGCCAGCGATCAGTCAAGCCCGGACGATCTCCGTTGAATGGCAATACACAACCCGATCTACTCCCTGCAAATATCGAAGACTGGCCGCCGCGTCCTGGCTGGACTTCTGTGACTGGTGGTAGAACACTTCCTCTCACTTCGCAAGCTGGAACCCAAACTAATGCTTAAGCCGTTATGGCGTTAGGTGACGTCCTCGCATGACGTCTCAATCGCGTTCAATGTTGGTGTCACAATGTTCACCATTTGTGACACCCGTTATCTTCTTCATTGATGCGCTAACTCATCCATTCCCTGCATCACTGTCATTTACTACATGACAATGACAGTTGGTAAGTTTTGTAAGCAGAAAAAGATGGGTTAAAATGTAATGCATAATGCATTATTTTTATGCAAACTTTAAAAATACCTTAAAGATTATATAATTATTTAATATAACTCATATGCCTAAAAATAACTATAGACAAAGAGTTTAACAATAATGCAGGTAAGTCCAACAATATGACTATAAAGTAAATAGAAATGTTATTAAAAGTTATGCCCCTTGAAATAACTTTTCTAGAGTGAAGTCCCCCTGCTATATAGACATTATATAATGAAAATGGAA
This sequence comes from Cepaea hortensis, assembly GCA_963921405.1. NCBI lineage: Eukaryota > Metazoa > Mollusca > Gastropoda > Stylommatophora > Helicidae > Cepaea > Cepaea hortensis. Next base: position 23,157,655 of record OY992887.1, on the reverse strand, counting down.
AAGTAAATGTTATTAAATAAGTAGAAGATTTTACATTAAGAAATTACTATAGTCGGTTGCACAGGAATGAAAGGAAGACGTGTAGAAAATTTCATCTCAATCGGATGTACCGTTATCGAACGCATCCAAGACCCACAAACCCACAAACATACACTCTGTTTTATAGATATAGATAGAACGTTGTGTGCAATAAGTCACTGTCGTTGAAAGTTAGAAAAAGAGTTTTTGCATGTTATATAGAACCAGTTTTAACATACGGCTGCGAATACTGAACAATTAGTAAGTATGTGAAAAAACCATTGAAAGCCTTGGAGATGTGGTTTTATAGAAAAATTGATTGGACAGCCAAAATGAGCAATCAGGACATTTTGAGGGAAGCTGAGCCGCAAAGATAACTTATCACAAACATCAGAAAGTAATAGTCATCGTTTTTTGGCCACATTATGAGAAGCCAAACACTGAGCTATGTCGTGACAACCGGAAAGATTTGTGGAAAGAGAGATAGAGTAAAACAGCGTGAGAAAAGTGTTGATAGTCTTGTGTCACGGCAGGGAAAGGAGTCAACACCCGAACTAATATATGCCATTGGAGATGGCAATTAGTGTAGAGACATGATCGCCCACACCAACCGACAAGGCCCTGGATGATGAAGATGATAATGATTATGTTGGTGAACATAGAGTTGGAAAGAAGACTGCGATGTAAAAGGAGGATTGAGGTGGGGGGGGGGGGCGTTCTTCCAGTCTTGTAAGCCAAAGTTGATGACAGCACACATGTTCGAATCCCCACAGAAGCGAGGATTGGTTGTAAAATTGTCGTGTTTAAACACATTTGTAGCAGGAAATAGTCTCGGAAGTAAATTTCCCACATCACCGCGTAGTGTCGATTGATTTGAAATATGAGTCCTGAACCTTAAATTCTGAATGCGCCCCAAAAGACGGAGAAAGGTAATTGACCTTATGTACTTATGGACATACGTGACGTGACGAAGGCAATTTACCTGTTCCAAAAACAGCTGGTAATTCTCTCCGTGGGATCTACGCTGATTGGACATAGTCGCCAACAAAGAATAAACAAGGGTGACAGGTATGACAATGTACATTATTGATTTAATTGTTGTTTTTCTCACGTTTTTATCCGCCTGAGGAAAGTCCCACGGACCGAAGTATCACGATCGTATGTGTGTATCGCTGCTGCACAATTCATCATTCCACTCTCATTGTGTACTTCTGATTATGTTTTTCCTTATACCCTGTCGCAGTCATTGTTACTACAGTATATATATTGTTTGCTGATCCGCTGTGAATGTCAACAGACGCCGTGTGTGTGTGTGTGTGTGTGTGTGTGGGGGGGGGGGGGGGGGGGTATTCAAAAACAAATACAATTACTGCACCAATATTACACAGTCGGGGCTGATGGTTTCGATTCCGGCATATACATTTCGCGAATTCTGACCGACACGTTGCGAAACAAGTCGCTTAAAAATGTCGCTTAAAAAGTTGCTTTAAGCGACTTTAAGTGAATTGAGTGTATGCAGAATGTACTGAGCTCATCATCAAAATTCTACGTCCTGAAAGTTAAACTTGATTTGCTTACATTACTATTTGTAACAGTGTGTATCTGACGAGATGCAGGAAATATGCCAGTCATTAAATTGTGCAATCTATTGTTTGTATCCTCGTTATTCAAATACAATATTATGTTGCGCTGTCTTCGAATGTCTCTCTTGCCTAGAATTTCCCGCATAAGGATAATGTCTCCATTCCATCCCGTCTTCTGATTTACTTCACTAATGTCGATTGTCGTTTCCTAATGGTTTTAATGAGCGATATTGTATCATCTAACTGTTGGGAGGTGCTCATCAAACCCGACACCTCACACTCTGCCAACGGTTTCAGGCGGAGGAGCGCAATTGGAAGGGTACAAGCCTTATCCTGGTGCGAAGAAACGCAACCCAAAGACTAAATATCGTGGCAGGACAGACCAGGCTCTAAGCTTTGGTTGGCAAAAGGCTTAAGATGCAAACGCGGACAGGCGGACAGTTAGAACAACAGTTTTGCTGATCCAAAAGCTTCTAAAACTTGTCTTGTTCCAGATGTATCGGTGTTACCTTTCCTTTTGAGTAAACTAGACATACCGAGAGAGGGATAACTCTAGAATTCAGCACAAGTTTTGTGCTATGGAGAGGTATAACTCCATCATACACTATCGTCGCTTTCATACAATATGACAGGCCATACACAATATTTCAGTACGCAGATTTGTCTACTTGTGATATTGAACGAACAAAGTTTATTTTCAACAGGTTCAGAATTAGGCCGGCTCTTCCGAAGTGTTTACAAATGAATTTCGTAATTCCACATTTTTTTTTTTAGCATATCCTTTACAGGACTTAGCTGTCAACACCAGCATCTTTCAGCTGTATGTTGATCTCTTGGCAAGATTACGCTCAGTAGTTTGCCATTCCTTTCTGAGCGGCCGGCTCACATACCCCGTAAGTTACCAATGCGATTCGAACCACTGCTGATTTGAACCGTTATCACGTTACCGACGAGAGTATACGAGATTACGGAGAAAAGTCATAACCTCTAAGCCACGAAGCCGGCTAATTCCACATACTACGTCGAAACACAACAGCGGGCGATTTGGAAGCAGACCGCATGGCGTTGGTTTCCATACAATGGTATGAGCGTCCGTCGTTCAGAACGCAATTGTAAACTACTGAACAGAAAACTTGCCCAGGAATCACAAATAGCCAAATTAAATATTCGAGGTGGCTGCTACGTCCGTTGTAACGGATAAGCAAATAACCAAGAGTTTGGCAAGCAGGCCCGTCTGATATTCTACCCTTCTGATCTGTTGCTCTCATACATTATATAATTCATACATCACTGTTGCAATAACATTAGCTATATGTTTACTTGTATTCACCACAATCAAAGAAACAAATGGGACTGGTGGCCGAGTAGTTATATGTTCGAATCTCCCCCGACGCGTACAATGAGAACTCCCAGATCAACCCAACCGACATATGGTTGTGGGAAATCAAGGAGGTGGACGTGACATAGACAACACAACTCACTGAGGGCCTTTTGCAGGCTTGTCCATGGGACATATTTTTTAGTCCCATCCCATCCCATCCCATGGTAATTTATGCCTGTCTCATCCCATCCCATATCATCCCATGGGATTCCCATTATAATATTAATATGGAATACAGTTCAAAAAAAATTATGAAATTTATGAAAGTTTAGGGTTAGTATGTACTAAATAGGACTACATGTAAAACAGGAAACCTATGTTAATTTTCCCAATAATTTAATGGTTGTGAAGGTAAGTTGGCTGCCGTAATTTTTGAAACATGGTGACTTCGTCCTCAAGGAATTTGTTTCTGGGGTCATCAAACTGAAGTGTTTTGTTTGGTGGAGGATAAAAAAAAAAAAAAGCAAAAATCACTTTTCGGCTTTTGTTCTACAACTCCTGCTACTTCACATACAGCAGATGATTCAGAAGAAAGATTCAAACCTTTGATGAACGAAATAACAGTTGGACAACAGACTTAGAAAAAGCGATCCAATCATTGGCCCATTTATTGGTGTCCACATTCCCTTTCTTCTTAGTAACAACTGACTTGACCATGTCTTCTATTTTGGCTTTAATATCAACTCCAGTAAGGAATGCTGCAGTAACTGCCAGAGAACTGCCGCATTATGGCCAAAGTTTTTCTCCAATAATTTTCTGAAAGTTCTGACAATATTCCTTCACTATGCTGCTGGAAGTTTCTTCGTCAATATCAACAATAATTTTGTACAATTGATAGTCTAGGAGGAAGTATAACAACAAATTTAAATGAGATGTAGCACCATCAATTTCAAGTTTGTCAAAAAAAAAGTTGTGAATTTTTCATATATATACAGCATTCCTTTAATCTGAACAATATAAAATAATACAAAGTAATGCAGCTTTACATTATGTAAAGCTGCATTACTTTGTGTTATTTTATATTTTTTACATTTTCACAGCTTTACCGCAGTTCCACCAAATTTTATTCATATTCATCCTTTAATCTGAGCAATATTCGGAATGTGGTTAAAGAATTATTCATCATCTTCATTAAAGTAATGCGAGTAATTTTTTTAATGGGCATTGAAACGTTGGTAATATGATCGCCATTCACGTGTTACAGATTTTGTTGGTATGGAAAATGGCAGCCGTGATGCCTTTGCCTAACGTGTATTGTAATATGTTTCAATACATGAACATTGATCCATGAAATGATCCAATTCAGAAATCACGCCTCTGCTGAAGCTATCAGTAATGCATGTTGATAACTTGTGCTCAGTACAAACAGATCGGTTCATTTCTGTATCGGTATGAAACCGTCCGTCAAATGCTGCCGTCATGCTTGCTGCATTATCAGTACACACAAACAATGGACTGGAGAATGTGGTAGATTCGGCAAGAAATTCAGGTGGGGAAAAAAAAAAAAAAAAACTGTGCGTAAATTGTGCAGTATGGGATTGATTACTATCAATGTTTATAAGAGACAGAGGAAAAATAATCCATTCCCAATTTTGATCTAGTCCACATGCAATAAATCCCCCATATGGCAAAAGATATGTTTATCTTGCAGACCAAAAGTCAACTATTTCAGAAATTGCACATTCGGGATCTTGTGCCATATTTTGAAACAATTTTTGAAACTGCAGTGTGACCAATTTTCCTTGCGCCAAAATAGAACGAGTCACAGTTTGCCGTGATATAGTGTAATTGTATACCTTGTTTGCAGCCTGAAGATAAAAGGCTTTAAAAAGGCCAAAAAAAAAAAAAAAAATTAAGGGTAGCTCTGACGTAGATCAAGTTGCTATGACATGGCTACTGTCCCATGTGTCCCATGGGAAATACAAATGTGTGCTGTCCCATCCGATCCCATCCCATCCCATGGACAAGCCTGGCATTTTGCCTATAAACATACGATGCTACAGCCATATACTACTCACCCCTCAAGCGTCGAAAAGAGTCCTTTACATTTTAATATCATATACGCAAAGCAAGTAGGTTTAAACCCATACCCTCAGGATACTGTAAAATAGGTAAATGGATTTAGAAAATAAGTATAATCCCTACCTTCTCTATTTTGCTAAAGATTCTCAAAACAAATCTCCGTATTCGCTCGACCAGTCTATGCATTGGTAGCTCATTGACAAACAGGGAGGCAATATTATTTATCATCCTTCGGCTTATCTACTTTAGTTTTCATATCTAGATAAATACTTACCTCAATCGTTGATTTACTGGTCACTTCAGGTGGCACGCCAGGAAAAGGTATGTCTTCGATAGCGTGAAATTCCGTGGAGTGTGTGGAGGGCATGACAAGTTTGTAGTCATTGTGACGTGTTCGGAAATGGACTCCATTCAGGACGACGCTCATTTCTCCCAGGCCTGGTTAGGAAAGGAATATAGATAGAAGGATGGATGGGTGCGGTGGATAAAGTGGAAGATAAACGGATAAACAGACAGATAAACAGACATACAGGCAACCAAGCAGGAAGGAAAGTATGAAGTAAGTTAGGTATAAAGGTAGTAGATAGTAGGTAAGATGGTATTAGATAAAAATAAACGTACAGACCGACAGACAGGAAATCAGGAAGGCATGCAGCAGAAAAATAAAGAGACATACTGGAAGGCAAACAGACAGACAGACAGAACGAGTGAACGAACTTTATTTTTGAAGGGTCACAATTTGGGCACTCAGGCCCATCTTACATTTTGCCCTTCCAATCACCCATCTTTCGTACATCAATTATCTATTCTGCATGTTACATTCAGATTGGGAATAAAACATTGTCACATGAAGGCTGTGAGGATAAACAATGCAATGTTATGAGACAGGCAGACAGGAGACACACATACATACACACGCTGACACGTACTCATGCATAAACACATACATACCTACATACATACATACATCATTTAAACAAACTCACAATTATGCACCCATCCAATAACACATAAATACAGACTCTCTCCCATACACATATACTCACTCACAATCACAAACTCACTAATAAAAATTTACTTATACATACATAATACTCTTTATATTTCACCACATCTCTCTCTCTCTCTCTCTCCTCTCTCTTACGCCCATATACCCGCAGCTGTATTTCGAAATCGGTATGCGGGATTGCGAATTAAGCCCTAAACTCCTTCATCACAGCGCCCACAACTAACGTTAACGAACCAAAATAAGCCAGGGGCGAAATGTGACAGAAGAATTCTCAACAAGTCATGAAGTACACAGCGGAGAATAACTGTGGCCATGTTGGTTATGTGATGAGAATGAGGGGCATTGGAGAACATCGTGACAACGGGAAATATTGAGGGGAAGAGAGGCAGGGGCAGACAAAGAAAAATGATGCTGGTTGGATTGAGACGGCGGCATGGAGGAATAGCATCAGCAGAGTTGATCCAGACAACCAAAAACCGAGATCTGTGGAGAGACATGAACTCCTACAACAGCTGGCATGACACTTGATGATTATGATGATTCTATAACGCTTCGACATCAAAGTCAACTGACTGAAAAACACCGTTATTATTATTATCATCATCATCGCCATCATCATCATCATTATATCGTCTCATGCATTGCCATAGGCATGGACTATCATTTCCCTCTATGGACGGCAATCTCCAACATTATGTATCACTTTATAAAGAATGTAATTTCAGAAAGCTGGAGTGCTTTGGCCACATTAAACCACATTATCGTTTAGACAGAGCCCTAATGGAAAGCGTCATTCATGGGCGACGAGGCCAATCGTGATCACAATAGAGTACCATTTGGTTTTGTGTTTACTATTGAAGTCAAAAGGTTAAGTGTGCATAGGTTATGTCGATGTTATCTTCATCATCATTGTCATGTGTCATGCCGATAAGCGTGTTCTGTCATGTTTTGCTATCTCACGCGATCACCATTGTTGTTGATCAACTCCGTGTTCTCGTCTCCACCATGCCATGTGATCAAGTAATTTAAATGTTTATTTCTCTGCCTACCCATTGTTCTTTTCCCCTCAATCTTGCCAGTTGACACCAAGCTTTCTTGTTTATTGTTTTCATAAAGTGCCCCAAACATTTGACTGTCTGCGTCTTGGTTTTTCTGTCTGTCCGTGATATTCTTTGCACTTTCCTCAGAAACCACCTTTCCACTGCCATTGGATGTTTTTCACTTTGCCTGCTCATTTTCCACGCTTTCCATCCATACAAAAGTACAGGTTCTATGTAGCACTTCAACACTCTTTTTCTCGTTGCAAATGACATCTTTTTATTAATCAGCATGTGTTACATTCTGGAAAAGGCTACCTTTGCCATAGCGATTCTTGTTCTGATCTCTTCAAGGCACCTCCTATCAGATGGTGTGACTGTTCAGAGATAATTGTACCGATTCACTTGTTTAAGAATTTGCCCATTTGTCCTTATTTTACATTGTTGTATGTCTTTCTTTTTAGAGACGATTATAACCCCTGTTTTCATACAATTAATTCTAACCCTAGTTATTCACTGTGTACAATAACCGCATCTACTAAATGTTGCAGATCCTGTTCAATGTACTGTATCACCCGAATATCAAATGTTATTAATGTTATGTTCCCCCAATATTGATTCCTTTTATAATTTCTAAATTTCTAAAGTTAAAAAAATATAAATATATTTTCAGCGTATAGGGAAAAAAGATCTGGAGACATTACACATCCCTGTCATACACCTCTCTTAATAGGCTGATATTGACCTACTTCATTAACAATCTTTATGGCAGCTTGTTGTTTCCAATATATGTTTTTTTTACAATTCTAATGTCCTTGCCATAAATGTGTCGATGTTACACGCACTTAAAAGATACCTATAGTGACCTGTGTTTATCGTAGCGCTGGTCGACCACTTTCTCTTCTTCCGGAAATCGTTGTATCCCATCAACGACCCCACCCCCACCTCGCTCCCGCCCCCGGAATAAGAAAAACCAACACTGTGACTTTTACTTCAGCCAAAGTATTTCACGGTACAAATTTATTAACCTTTCTTTTCTTCAATATTGAGATCTTGAACAATGTCAGTATTTGTTTTCCCCCTTCCTGGTATTTAAATTTAACGATAACAGATCGAACAAAAGCATTGCCAAAAGTTGATGTCATGAGTAATGGCGTTCCATTATGAACTTTAGGGAACCGTGGTAGAGTAGTTGCTTCCCTTCTCAAGCCAAACGCTAAATGTCGTTATTTACATCCTTGATCCGGATGTTCAGACGAGCTCGCGGGACCATTGAAGGCTTTGACCTCTTTTCTGTCTGGCCACGAATCCACGCGAGATTTGCATTGATCAGCGTCTATATCGGCCATCGCTCTCAAACGGTCTGATAACTAATCATGCTAATTGTTAATCATCCTTTGTCTTATTTACGCACACACAGACAGTACAATAACACCGAAATGCAATAATATTGATAATACAATAATACGGACAATACAATAACAATGACAATACAATAACACTGACAATAAAAGAACATGACAATACAATAACACTGACAATACATGAACAATGACAATACAATAACACTGACAATACAATAACACTGACAATACAAGAACAATGACATTACAATAACACTGACAATACAATAACACTGACAATATATGAACAATGACATTACAATAACACTGACAATGCATGAACAATGACAATACAATAACACTGACAATACAATAACACTGACAATACAAGAACAATGACATTACAATAACACTGACAATACAATAACACTGACAATATATGAACAATGACATTACAATAACACTGACAATACAATAACACTGACAATATATGAACAATGACATTACAATAACACTGACAATACAATAACACTGACAATACAATAACACTGATAAGACAATAACAATGACAATACAATAACACTGACAATACAATAACACTGATAAGACAATAACAATGACAATACAAGAACACTGACAATACAATAACACTGACAATACAATAACACTGACAATACAAGAACAATGACATTACAATAACACTGACAATACAATAACACTGACAATATATGAACAATGACATTACAATAACACTGACAATGCATGAACAATGACAATACAATAACACTGACAATACAATAACACTG